>JAOTRH010449569.1:0-30864 GCA_034768845.1 Heliamphora exappendiculata | reverse complement strand
TATAATGGTATGGTGAAAAGGAAAAACTAACTCAAGCCTTGCAAGACTAATATAATCTTTGGGTGATTCTAAATACACACTACATTGTTAAATACACAAAATTATTATTTTTCTATTACAATTCTCTTATCTATATTTTAGTTACCAAAATAACTTTAATATTCAAAACTCTAAAAAACTTTCATCCCCCTAAAAAACATTCATCACATTTTTTTCGCCATTAACCACCACAAAAAACCATCCACCACCACCACCACCACCACCTCTCTCTAATGCCGCTCTCATTATCCGCATCACTCCAGACCATCCCGCCCCTCCACAGTGCACTACCATAGCTCTAGCACCATATCTCCTAGAAACCCTAGCCGCCATGTTTCCTCATTTATTTGCGTTGTCTCTCTCCCCTTTGTGCACTCTTTTCCTCCTCTCTCATTGCCACCTCCACCTATTATTCGAATTAATCGAAAAGTTAGCTTTTGTTTGAACTACCATGGCCAAACAAATAGAAATTGAATGGGCAATAAGACTGTGGGGGAGTAAATCCCCATCTCTGACAGAAATCCCTTGAGGCCATCATGAAAAGCCAACCCCCATCCCATCTACTGTCAGTGGATGGGACAACACATGATATTCTATTTCTCTCTCTCTCTCTCTCTCTCTATATATATATATATATATGAAAGTATTTTGATATATATACCCCTTCTTAGCTGAGAGAAGGGGGGCGGGGGCTGGTTTTTGATACTTAAGCCTTTCAATAGCATTTTCTATTTACTTAAAGTTAACTTGGGCATCAGAGCCCCCTCCTCTGGCCGTCGGCCGCAAGTTTGTTTTGTAGGATCTCGGTGACTGGAGCACTTGAAGGCCGACAGTCACCTTCTCGTTGAACCTCGCCGTTTTAACCCACCAAATAAATTTAATATACGGGACTTCTCAGTACATTTGGCGCCTTCTGTGGAAAACGACAGAGTTCAACGGGAAGCATGGCTTTTAGCCGGATATTGAATTGAGGTCCGCTCGTTTTGTGCTCAGTCTCAAGTCAAGATAGGGTCAAAAGTTCCAGGAAAGTGATTTTCACCTCTTTTGTATATAGCTTTCGTCTCTTGTTTTCTAGGAAAATAAAATCACGTTTGGGGCTTTATTTTCTCTCTCTAACAAGTGGATGCAAAAATCGAAGTTGAGCAATGTATAAAAAGGTATAAAACTTTTTGGGTTCCTTGTTCTGCCATGCGTGGCCATATAACTTACCTGGGTGGGGCTCAAAAGCTTGGCTCAGGTTAAGCCGAAGGAGAAGAGTAGCTCCTATCTTTTTACCAAACATGCTTTGCCGCAGGACACTAGCTCCACCGTTGGCTGAAACTTGAAAAAATCGATGTACTTAGAGGCTACCTAGAGTTTAATACCTCGGTACCCACTCTGGAGACAGGAGCTTGGCACATGCAGATTACACCCAACAGGCTAAGTGTATAGATATAACTTGCCTATGTGTACTTCCCTTCTCTCACAAGAGTCGTGACCCACTGTTTTCGTCAAACCGTTCTAGTATTTTTGGCTCGGCTACTCATCTGTTCTCTATCCCATGATCGGCGATCTTTGATCACTTCAGCATGTGTACTCCAACCCAGTTCGGCAGCAGTTTTGTTTGGTATTGGATCGGTAACTCAACAATCCAGTTCGGCTTCTCAAAAGCCTCTCCCTTGCAGTTTGGTAGATTTTTGTATGAAAAAAGCCTCTATTGCAACGATTCATGCTCAGTGACACCTCTCACGAGGGAGATCGTTCCAGAACGACAGCTCTCTTTCTTGGAATCAACTCAGTTCGGCAATTCAATCTTGGAATCAACTCAGTTCGGCAATTTAGGGAAAATCTTGGCCCAGTACCTTGAATCACTCTCGAATATGGTTTGGTTTCTTTCTCTCTCTACCTATACATATACTGCCTATGTAGAGAGAAATATCAAGATGTCGTTACCACGGCCATCCTTGTTCCGACCCAACCCAGATTGGGTTTCTACTTAGTCGGTTCGGCATTACGGCCGTCCCTGACCTCGGCACCGGTTCAAAGAGCCGAAGAGCTCGGCATTTTAGCAGGGGCTCATTCGGTTTGCTCTCTCAAAACTCTCTTATGCTTGGCTGCCCTTTCAATCCTGGTCCAGTTTCTTCTCTTCCTATTTCTCTCTGAGGGTTCTTCAAATTCCCCCATCAGCGAAAGCTTCCATTACTGATATCTACCGTGGGAAAATTAAAATCGTATTTCCTAACCTGCATGTCCGGTTGGGAAACCTGCAAGGAAAACTTGCAAGAACCTTTTCCCATCGTCGAAGCTCGGCAGTCCTTTTTCTATTGGAGCTGTGTATGTATTTTTCTCTTAAAGCTGTCCGGCCAAAGCTCCAGCTCGGTAAGAAAAATTGTGGTTGCACTTTTTGAAACTCGGCCCCAGGCACTCCTCTTTCAGAGTTCGGCCAAACTTCCAGGTATGGTCTCTTAGAGCTTGGCTAAAGGTCCACTTTGGGTTTCTCTCTAGAAACCATCTTCTATGATCTCTATAGAAAACATAAATCGCCCCAGCCTCTCAACAGATCAAAAACTAAGTGAAGTGAAATATCCCATTGCATATGCCACCACTTTTTTCGACTCACTACCTCGGCGCACGATGGTCAGCCTTTTGGCACCCCCATGCCAACGGCCTTCGGGCGTGCTTCACTAGACGGGGGCTGCTCGACAACGAAAAAGCAGTGGGTCGGCATGTATGTTAGGCATCAACACAGCTCGACTCTTCAGCCAAGGTGATCCATCTGAAGAAGATATGAGGAGCTCGGTACCTTTTCGATGAAGTTCAAATTATTTGCATGGCCTCAGTTCAGTCCGGTCCTTAGTGGCATTCTCGGCACATCATGCTTAGTTCGGTTCCCTTGGCATCTTATATGAATCTCTTCAGTGCCTATTTTTAAATATCTCAGCAGTCCAAGCCTTGGCATTTTTATGGATTGCTCGGGAATGATATGGTTTAATAGCAGGGTCATTGCCACTCTACTCTGGGGCTCAAAAAGGTTTAATTCGATATATCGACCTAGCTCATCATACTTCAGCATCTTAGTCCGCGGGTTTGATTTGCACCTATGGTTGTGCTCAGCAAGTTCGGTTGTTCAGCTGGTTCTTCAACCACCACGCTCCTCCGTAAACAGTATATATGGCGAGCATTTTTCTCATCAGCAAAAAAATTCTAGCCCAGCCTAGGTGCCGATCCCAGCTCTCGGTTCTCAACAAAAATCTTAGTCTACTTAGGTGCCGAGCCCAGATCTCGGCCATCAGTAAAAAGTCTTAGCTTTCTTGCTTAGGTAGAAGATTAGAATAATCTCAGGGACTAGAAGAGCTCCCATGGTTAGAATAGCCCATCAGCAAAAAAAATCTAGCATAGCCTAGGTGCCGAGCCCAGCTCTCGGTTCTCAGCGAAAACCCTAGTCTACCTAGGTGCCGAGCCTAGTTCTCGGTCATCAGTAAAAAGTCTTAGCTTTCTTGTCTAGGCAGGAGATTAGAATAATCTCTGGGACTAAAAGAGTTCCCAGGGTTAGAATAGCTCATCAGCAAAAAAATCATAACTTAGCCTAGGTGCCGAGCCCAGCTCTCGGTTCTTAGCGAAAACCCTAGTCTACCTAGGTGCCGAGCCCAGTTCTCGGTCATTAGTAAGAAGCCCTAGCTTTCTTGCATAGGCAGGAGATTAGAATAATCTCAGGGATTAGAAGAGCTCCCAGAGTTAGAATAGCCCATCAGCAAAAATCCTAGCCTAGCCTAGGTGCCGACCCCAGCTCTTGGTCTTTAGCTCAAAGCCTTGGTTCACCTAGGCATGCCCCAAAGTCCTAGCCCGGCTAGGCACTCAAAGCCTTGGTTCACCCAAGCATCTTCCAACGACCTAAGTCAACCGCGCACCTAAAGTCCTGACTAGTTTTCATGAAAAAGGATCAAGATATATGCAGCTTCCACATCTTCCTAAAGAAGCATGTAAAAGCTGGGGGCTATTGTGGGGGAGTAAATCCCTCTCTCTGACAGAAATCCCTTGAGGCCATCATGAAAAGCCAACCCCCATCCCATCCATTGTCAGTGGATGGGACAACACAGGCTATCCTCTCTCTCTCTCTCTATAAATGTATTTTGATATATATACCCCTTCTCAGCTGAGAGAAGGGGGCCTGGCTTTTGATGCTTAAGCCTTTCAATAGCATTTTCAATTCACTTAAAGTCAACTTGGGCGTCGGAGCCCCTCCCTTCGACCGCCAGTCGGAGGTTTGTTTTGTAGGATCTCGACGACTGGAGCACTTGAAGGCCGACGATCACCTCCTCGTTGGACCTCGCCATTTCAACCCACCAAATAAATTCAATATACGAGACTTTCCCGTACAAGGACACTGAATACTAGTCATTAGTTTGATGCTAGGTTGCCAAATATCTCTCGCTTGCGATTTGGTTTAAGAATGATGGTTCGCGATTTGTTAAATATGAAGGGGAGACACAACAACGGGGAAGAGATAGAGGGGTGAGCAGACGAACGAGGATTAGGGTGGGACGATGATGAAGGTGAGGGAGCAAGGTAGAAGAGAGATAGAGAGGGCAAAGGAGAGAGGTGGAGGCGGCGGCAGGTAAAGACTATCCAGAATGGGTGATGGTGGGTGGGTAGAGTTATGGCTTGTTTGTTATTCCAAATAGGATTAAATTGGATACAAAGAATTAGTAATACTGATGGCTCTACATGTTTTTTTATATACCAATAGATTATGAATAAGATTATGTATATAGTGAGAAATTTGGTTCATATTTGGTTAAAGTGGGATAAAAATGAGATAAGAGTTGTAGAATTATTTCTGACCGTTAGATAACGGAACCTGGTACTAATAATACAAAAGGAGAATTTGGTATTGCTAATTTCATGAATAAGAGATTAACAATTTCTCATTCGTCGGACTGTTCGTTCGAATCCTGCAATATAAGCGTGAAACTCACAATACCAAGGGAACAAATTTTTTTTGATGAATCACCCTTGTCCCTTAATCTAATCCAACCTCTTTTAGTACCTCATTACAAACAATGCCTTAGAGTTTGAAAGGTTATGGATGATAATATTTCAGGTATTAAAGAGCGTGTAAATTTTTTTTTTTAAATTTTAAAGTTGCATGTATTTAGTAAGTGTGTGCGCTCAACAAAAAAAATATGTATTTAGAATCACCGGTAATCTTTAGTGATTTATTAGGATGATGATTTATTTGTCTAACACGGTATTTATTAGGATGCTGATTTATTTGTTTATTTTATTTTTAATAAATTTTTTTATATAATTAAAAAATTTATTTTTTAAAATTCTCTCATTGAGAATAATAAAAAAAGTAAAAAAATTTACCAAAAATTCTTAAAAATAGAAAAATACAAAAAATAAACCAATTAGCTAATTTTTTTTAATTTAATCTTTAAATTTTTTTATCTTTTGATAAAAAAAAATTTACCTTCTCAAATCATCTCATCAAGACAAGTTAAAAGAAAATATTTTTTTTATCAAAAAAAAAAAAATCTTATTTTATCACAGTTAAAGTCTTCAAATCCTTTCCCATGGTCCCAATTTTCAAGCAATATGAGGATAGTATTCCACTATTGCATGTCCTCACACAGTACTTTGCCCAGTATTGCTGGTTCTTACACAGTAACAGACTTCTGTCTACAAGTGTCAACTCTCGTCTTTTCTTCCTTTTTCTCTGCTTCTTCTCAGACACACATTGGTGATTGGTGGTATTTGTCAAGAATTATAAGCTCAACTTCTAGCTTCTAATTTTTAGCTTTTAGCTTTTGCATCTGATGCTTCTACTTCTTGTTAAAATTTAAAAATTGTGTAAAATGCCAAAATTGCCCCTAGAACATCATATAATTGTCTTAGTTTTTAACAAACGTATGAAAAAAATGAAAAAAATTTGTGTTTGTAAATTATAAGTTCAAATTACATTAACAAACTTAACTTTGAATTTTGATGCATGCTTAAAGCTATTAATTTACAATTGAAACAAAAAAAAAAATGGTACTTTTGTTTTAAGCTACAATCACGTTTCTTAACTATATGTCTATAATTTTAGAAAGATCAAACAACCTCATTCAAGACTTAAATACTTTCTTACTTTTTATTTTTTGGTCAAAAGTATAAGTTAGTGGGTTAGTTTGTTAGATTATTACAAAAGATATCAATTTTAGGCGAAGGTAAAAAGCTCATGAGTTAAAATATATTTGTCAGTCTCATTTTTTAAGATTATAGTAAAAACAGAGAAAAAAAATAAAAATATAATCAAAAAAATAAAATAAACAGTTTCATTAACGTAAGAGTATTATCGAGTTTAATTCTCAATCTTCAAAATGAATAAGAGAAGACAAATTTCCATTATTGTATTTGATCACCAAAGACGAACTCTTATAATGTAAAAATTAAATCAAAAAATTCATTACAAAAAGTGCAATTATACTATCGCTAAACTAACCGATCCAAAAACTTTAATACTTGTGTGGGGTGAATATGAACTTGATACCCATCCACAATCATTTATTTTTATCATCCTCAATATGTTGCCTATCTCATCTGACACCATCAGAGTACCAATTTGATCCCATATTCCCCATCCATTGAGATTTTTCTATTCATTAGTGTGTATGTGAATATATGCAGGGAATATGAATGTAATGATTCAAGCCATTAGATAAGAGGGAGAATGTTATAGTCTATAACCAGTGGGATTTAAATGATTTTTTTTTTAGCAAATAATTTTGCCATATGTTGTATACAGAAATTATTTAGGCTCCATTTGGGATGCTTAAAAATCAAATTTTTTTAAGGTTTAGTTCAAAAGAAGATAAAAGGACAAAATCAAATTGTTTCAAATAATTGGATTTTTTTGGACTTTTGAAATTATTTGAATAGATTTTTTTTAAAATTTTTATTAAAATATTTATTACGTCCTCACTTTTACTTTTAAATTGTAGTGCTTATAATGAATCTTAAAGCTATTAAAGTAAAGTTTTTTATTTTTTTTGTTTAATGCACAAAAAGTTAAAAAATATCATTTTTCAACTTAATGGCTTTTAGCTTCTTTTTTTTTTACATAATTTTTTTTATATGTTTTAAAAATATCATAACTTTTATTATACAAGTTTATTTATTTATAAAAATTATATATTTAAAATGTACTTATTAAAATCTATCAAATAAAAAATATATTAAATATAAAATTATCTAAAAAATAAATATTTTAAAAATTATAACAACTTTAAATAAATTTTTTTATTTTTTAATGTAAAATTACTTTAAACATTTGACTTAAAGTCATTCTATATCTTCTTCAAACAAATTTTTAATTTTTTGGGGTTTAAAGTAATTTTAGGCAAAAAGCCTCACACCATGGTATCAAACAAGGCGTAAAATTCAATAAAAAAGGTAAACCCAAACAGGTCCTTACTCTTTTCTAAAGGGTCTGATTTCTCTGCGGTCATCCCTAACTAATCATGGGATAGAAGGTAGATACTTTTGTTATTGAGCGGGTAAAAGAAAAAAGGCAATAATTTTTTAAGTTTTTATACTTTTGATTAAATTTTTTTTTTTAAATTTTCTCAATGAGATATATTTAAAAAGTAAAAAAAATTAATTAAAAAGTAAAAAAATTCACTAAAAATAAAAATAAATATCATAAAATTTTATTTATTAATTTATTTTTGTTTTTTTAAATTTTTTTTTAATGTTTTAATTAAAATTTTTTACTTTTTTTTTAAACAAATTTTTTTTAAAAAATATAATAATTTAACTAAATAATAAATTTTTTTTTACTAAAAACAAAAATCTACAATATTAAATAAATAAATAGACAAATAAGCAAAATTATCCCAAACAGGCCCTTTATGCAAACGTGGATTCTGAAAAGAAAATGAAATCTTTTATTATTATATGTGCTCCCGTGGTTTGCGAGGAGGAAAAAAGGAGTCATCCTTTCTTGCATTTTCTTTTTTAAAAAAGTAGGCGTTTTTATGTATGTAATCAATGGAGGTGCATTTCAGAAAAATAAAAATAGATAATTTCCACACGAGAGAGAAGAAAACCAGAAGTGAAATTCAGAATTTTTTTTTCCAAAAATAGTTTTAGAATTCGGATATTGATTTATGGCTCCCATTCATTTAAATGAATCTCAATCGATTTTGAATTCTGGGACTGTTTCGAACATTTTCCTCAATTCTGAACAAGAACAAATCCAAATCAACCCAAAAAAATTCTTTTTTTTTTTCCTTTATAGAACAATGGAAGAGAGATCAAATTGTACAATTGAACCAAGTTCCCTACCTGTCTTCTCTCCAAACCCGGATCCTCCTCTTAATTTACACACAGTTCTACACCTTTCACAAAATCCCAATCTTCAATTATACTCGGAGACTCGCGGCGAACTCACCGGAAACAGCGGCAAAAGCTGCGGCGGCTCTGCGCCCCTGGGGGTGGTGGTTCTCGGCGACGGGTGCAAATAAAACCCTTTCTCGGCGATCGCTTTCTCTTCCTCCGACGAGCTTCCCATCGACGGCGACGACCTGTTGAACGGGTCTTCGATCAATGGCGTGACGGGACTAAGAGCTAGCGAAGGAAAATTGAGCAAACTCGGCGACAAGATCTCGGAATTCCGGGGCGAGAACCCCGAATTCCGAGCCAATCCCGGGATCAAAGGGCTGATCATGAGCCCGTTCTTGATGTTGTTCCTCCTCTCGTAAAGCTTGAACCCTTGCTTCTTTTGCACTCCGGCGGTACTCTTGATTTGGGGAATATTGTAACCCTTGGAGGGCGGCGGCGGTGGCGGCGGCGGATCTGAGGGCGGCGGTTTCGATGCTTGTTTCGCCGTGTCTGAAGATCCGGTGAGCATCTGAACTACCTGTTTGAATGAATTGGTGTCGGCTTGGACGAAGGTGGTTGGGTAGGGATTGGTTTCGGATCTTGAGATGGGTTTTGGGGTGAGGGGAGGGGTTTGAGTATGGATGGCTCCATTGCTGTTGCTAGTGATTCCGGCGTGGTTTGGGGAGGTTGTGGGAGATGGGTTTTCTCTCTCTTGAGGTCTGGAGGTGCTCTCCATTGATGGGTCTGTAACTCCTCTCCACAGTCTAGAGAGAGAGAGAGAGAGAGAGAGGAGATTTGGGTTGGTTTGGGTGGAGAAGAAGAGATGGATGATTGAAAAACAAGCCTTGATGAGAAGGGGGATTGCTTATTCTTTTATCATTTTGTCTATTATTATTATTATTATTATTTGATTTTTCTTGGTGGGGTTGGGTGATTGATTGTTTACTGTGAAAATGCACTCCAACGGTCAATGGGACACTGAAAAAAAGAATTTTTAATTTTTATTATTAATTTTGATAATAAATTATAGGATAAATTACATCGATTTTTCTGAGATTTTGATCAAATATAATTAATTTCGTTTTTTAAGACAAATTACACTGACTTTCCTTACAGACTTAAATGTTATTACAGTCAATTATAAACCGTTAGAATTCTGTATGTGAACGTTTGTGTCATAAATTTTTTTTTTATTTTATCCTCAACAGTGATTTTTTTTATAAAAATTTTAAAATAATAATTTTTCGGTTTGAATTCGCCAGAATAATTTATCGACGATCGAAACCGTTCACTAACTGCGTTAGGTTGTCAAAAGGGTAGTAAACGTTGTCGATTATTATATTTCTATTTTTTCCCTCAACACAGAATTCTGTTTCTTTTTTTTTCTTTTTATAAAGTTTATATAACGATAATATTTCGATTTTAATTTTTCTGAATAATTTACCGGCGATCGAAACCGTTCACTAGCAGCGTTAGGTCATCTAAAAGGTAGTCAACGTTGTTGATCGAGAAATAATTTATATTTTATAATTGACTGTGAGTGTAATAGCTCAAAAAAAAAAAAGAAAAAAAGAGGAAGAACCGGCGCCGGAACCCCCAACCACTGCACACACCCACGCCGTTGCCACCTCCGTTGCCGATCACCGCCACTGCCGTCCACACCTTTCGTCGCCGCCTCTGCCGTCGTTGGTCGTCGCTGGACTCTCCCCTCCCTTTCTTCTCTCTCTCTCTCTCTCTCTCTATATATATATATATATATATGTGTGTGTGTGTGTGTGTGTATGTGTATCACAACCACAGTCACCACCGTAAACGGCGGCGACAACGACACTGGCGGTGTTGAGCATTAGCTTGGGGGTCGGGGTTTGCGATTTGAGAGAGAGGTGGCAACGGTGGATGGCGTGAACTGCAACGGTGGCTGGCGCGGGGGGGACAACGGCGCCGGCGACGACAACAGCACCGGCTACAACAGCGTTGGCAGCAGCATGGTGGAGGGGGGGGGAGGGGGAGTTTAGGCGCCGTTTCTTCTCCCTCTCACTCTTTCTTTTTCTCTTTTTTTCCCTCCTAACCCTAACTGACCATTCGTTTAATACTTAGGGGTATTTTGGTCTTTTATTAATTCTGTTAACGGCGTTAATTGACGAGGGGTGTCAGTGTAATTTGTCCATCTGAGTGAGATTGACTGTATTTGACCAAAATCTTAGGAGAAGTTAGTGTAATTTATCCTAAATTATAATATTTTTAAATAATTATCACTTATGTTATGAATTATAATATATATTTTTTATTGTAACTACAAGTTAATATATTTAATAAGCACTTAAACTTATGCCGTAAATTATAATTTATAAGGCTAGTTTGGTATTTCGGATGGAATTGAATAGGATAGAGGGATAAATAATACTGTGGGTTATATATATATATATTTTTTTTAATTCTAAAAAATAATGAAATGAATTATGTGTACAATGAGAAATTTGATTCATATTTGGTTAGAATTAGATAAAGAATGAAATAAGATTTATAGGATTATTTTTGACCGTTAGACAAAGAAGAAAAATAATCTGGAGTTTGGTACTAATAATATCAGGGGCACTTGGTATTATTAATACCATGAATGAGGTATTAGTAATTATGTATTCGCTAAATTATTAGTCTTAATCACGCGATATAAATACAGAATTAAGAGTTCGATAAAATTACAATTAAACATGTAGAGCTCACATGTTTTTGTCTAATCCTATCCGATCTCTCATCCATCAAAATCAACAAGTTTATAACTTATTAGTTTAAGCAATTTCAGACAATTACTTTATTTATTAACTTGGATTTAAGTCTAATTTTTTACATTAAATTATTTTAAGGTAAATAAGTAAAAAAAATTATTTGATAAATGTTGAGGGTAATTTAAAAGCTAAAAGCTCATTGGGTTATAATAAGTTTAAGAAAAAAGACAATAAATAATAAGCTAAAAAAATGATTGCAAAAAAGAAGTTATAATTTTTTTATATACAATTTTATATTTTGAAATAGAGCTTATTTGGTAAGTTTGATGAGTAACTTTTAAAAATATAATTTTATAAAAAATAAATGTATAAAATAAAAGATATGAAATTTCAAAAAATATATAAAAGAATTTTAACTTAAAGAAAAGAAATTTAAAATCAATAAAAAAAAAGCAAAAACTGGTTGTTAAACGAGAAAAAAAAATATTTTTTTGAGCTTTAAACTGAAAAGGCTTTAAGCCCATATTTAAATCGGAAAGGAAACCAAACCAAAGTTGGGGGCAGTGGTGGGATTCAGGATTTGGAAAATCTGCATCAAGTTGGAAGTGGAAATTTCAGGGTATTTTGTTTATTTTTATCGAGTTGTTTTAATAACTTTATTTTATTTCATTATTTATTTAATTTTTATTTGATAAAATTTTAATACTAATAATGCAAGTTTGGTCAACTAAATATGTTACATTAAAAATAATAACAATATTTTAAAATATTTTCTAAAAATTAAAATTAAAATTTTCAAAAAAATACAAATTAAATATATTTTTATTTAATAAACTTTATGAAAAAAATACTTTGTACACAAACAAACTAACTATAAATTGTACGAAAAATATATATTTCGGCGATACATTACATAAGTAACCTTCAAATTGTAACTCACAGAATATTGTGGGTTCCATATATAATAAATAGCTGAAATATATATTTTTAAAAATTAATGTGTATTATGTAGTACTAAGTTTGTGGCTCAGGTGATGTGTGAAAAATTGTTAAATATGTTTTTCAAAAAATATAAAAAAAATTTTAAAAAAAAATTATATAGAGTGTTATATAAGAAGTGGGTAATTATTTAGAGTTAACTTAAGTTTACATATTTAAGTTTATCAATTTAACAAAAAAATTATCTTTACTCTTATTAATAAAAATAAAAGTCATGTGACATACTTTTAATCAAATTTATGCATTATCCAGTATTTACTTATTATAATAATATAAAAATAGAGCGACGTATTGTACTTTTTGAGAGATAATTTGTGGTGCTTTTTGAGTGACAACATATTATTATGTTTTTAAAATTTTAATTTCGAAAAATATTTTTATGAACATATTTATTCATATATAGAGTTCATCAAATTTGCTACTCAAAACAGAAAAAAATGATATTTATTACTGTTCAAATATATTACTGTTTCAATGCATTTTTTGGGATGATAATAATATGTTTTAATACATTTGGGCATTAAGTGGTTGACTTAGAACCCGGGGCGCAGCGACTCTGGTGTGGTTAATGGGAGCGGGGACCCTGCTGTGACCCAAGTCACAGCAGGGGTATTGTGAGGTTATTTTGGACTTTAATTTAAATTTTATAATTTAATTAAAATTATATATTATTTTATATTTTTTAAATTATTAATATTATTAAAAAATTAGATTAATTGGACATTTTTATTCATATGATTGAATCATGTTTGCTTTCAAATAAAATAACTAGTTTATGGGATTTTAAAAACAAATTGTAAATTAAATGTGTACCGATCATATGTATAACGATGTCCGATTAATCTAAATTTTTTATATAAATTAATTACTCATCAAATATAAAATAATGAACAATCTAAATCAAATTATAAAATTTAAATTATAACTCAAAATGTCTTCACAGTAGGGTCCTGCAGTGTCTTAGGGCAGCAGGGACGTTGCACCCAGTTAAGGATTGGGGTTAGTGACTAGGGCTGTCCAGCTACAACACTAGAGCCTTGTTTGATTGAAACATTATTTTATAAAATAACTAATGTATTTGGCTTGTTTGATTGAAAAATTAATTTTATAGAGTAATTAGTATATTTAAATAAATATTGTTTAGAGTATTATAAATTATATTATTAGTGTGATATTTTTTTTGTACCGAAAGCTATTTGGTTGAAATTAGAATGTTTTAAGAATAAATATTATGTTGTTTGATTTAACATAATTTTAATAAAATTAAATTTTTTAATATATAAAAATACCTTTCCAAAAATTTAGTAAAAATATTTCAAATGACATGTTGCAATATTTAACTATAGTTCCCCATCTTATATAAAAAAAAAGAACAATAATTTTTGAAAATGAAATATTATGATAAGACTTTTAGCTAGGGGTCTAAAAAAATAAATTTTAACGCACAAAATTTATTAATAAAAATTTTAACGTGCGAGATCTAATCGCCTACAACACAAATAAATTTAACACGAACAGATAAATTTATATGTATGCATTACATATAAATATATATGTCGTTCTTTTCTAGTATTGATAAATATTAGACAGATAAATTTATCTGTTAAGTCAAATAAATACAAATAACAGATAAATTTATCTATTTCGTGAAACAAGTATAATTTGTTAAATTGATAAATTCATCTATTTTTTTTAATATTAGTAAATACTAGACAGATAAATTTATCTGTTTAGTGAAATAAGTATAATTTAACAGATAAATTTATCTGTCTGCTTACTTATATAAGATAGATAAATTTATCTGTATACTTTATACGTGTTTTGAACATGCACAGTGTTCTTCATACAGATAAATTTATTTGTCTGCTTATTTATGCAAGACAAATAAAGTTATATGTGTGATTTATACGTGTTTTAAAAAGAGAAACTGTTCTTCATACAGATAAATTTATCTGTATACTTATTTATGTAAGATAGATAAATTTATCTGTACGTTTTGAAAAATGCACAAATAAATTTATATGTTTAAGGGTCCAACTGGATCTCGCGCGTTAAATTTTTTTATAGTGAATAAAAAATAAAATCGACGCTACTTTAAAGACTTAAAATTAATTTTTTGTATTATGATTTAATAATTTAAATAAGAAAGTAACGTAATAAATCGAATAAGAAAAGAGAGTTCTTGCGGTTATGAATTAATAAAATTATTTTTAATTTAGAGAAAAAAAATTATTAAAAGTTTAAATTAGTTTAATGTCTATATATGTACATATCTATACATTCATCTTTTTGTATAAAATAAAAAAAAATTAAAATATCAATTATAAATGTACGCACTCGTCATTAGAGTTAATGGTATTATATTATTTATTGGTTAAGGGGCCCTCATCGACACTAAAAATAGATTTCCGCATATAACAATTGATGGTAATTTCGTCTTTTGCTCAACTTAGTCTTAATCCATCGACACTTAATACCGGAATAAATAAACCCACTATTCTTTTACTATTGTAATAGTCCCTTAGTGCATGTTTGGGATAGTTTTTAAGTTTAGTTTTTAAAATATTTAATATTTAAAAAAAAAAAAAGTATTTGGGATAATTTTAAAAAGTAGATATTAAAAAAAAAAAGAAAAAAAATAAATTTAACTTTTTTTTAATTGTTTTGAAAATTGTGCAATACTTTTATCCTAAACAAACTAGCTTAAAAACTGAAATTTAAAAAAAAAAAACCATCTTAAATTTTGATCCCAAATGGTGCCTTAGATATGGTATAAAAATTAGTTGGACAGGTGACTTTACCCCCTATAAAATTAGGAAATATTTGAGATAGGTTCTCATTTGGCAGGAATATAAGTTTTAGTTCCATCCAAAAAATTTTCGTGGAATTGGTTTTGAGATACTAATAATATATCTGAAAATGCCCCTTCCTAGCCACTACCAGTGCAATTTGGAATTTTCGTCATTCTCACTCAAATTTTTGCCATTCTCGCCCACTATAACAACATATTATTTCTATTTTGGTGGGAATTTATAATGATTGTTTTCGTTTACTTATGTAACACATGCAATCTAAACATAATATTCTAAATATTTCGGTCAATGATATTAATTGATTTCTTGATTTGGTGGAATCAGAATATTTTGGGCATAGAATTTTAGTTGAACTACAGTTTTGTTGGGACCATATATATATATATTTTTTGCGATTATAAGCTTTGTATATCATATTTGGCTATTATATATAAATGGTAAATGTATCAGTATCTATTTTGCAACATGTCGGTTAAAATTTTGTAATACATATGTAAATAATAAATGTATCAGCACATCAACGACAACATGTCTTCATTGTTGCCGTGCGTTGCATTGTAAAATTGATACATTGATCATTGACAGACGTGTTACAGTAGGGATACTAATACATTTATCATTTATATATGTCTTGGAGGATCTTAACAAACGTATTATAGTGGAGATACTGATACCTTATCATTTAAATATGTCTTGCAGGGTCTTAACTGCGATATCTCATTCTACATCGGTGGAAGATATAAATTAAGTTTGGTATATAATAAAATTTGTAGACAACTATTAATAACTCGGGTTTAAATTTTTGGTAAGTTTTTGAGGTACGTTATTCGACTTTTTATTCAAGTTATTGGGCTAACGATCCACTTGGATCGTTATAAATGGTATAAGAGCTAACACTGATTCTCATATAGAGTTTTGTGACGGTGTGGATAAAAGAGTAGCGACTTCAGAGAGGAGTAGAGGTCCCAAGGTGTATACCTTGTGCACGCTTATAAGTCGCTTTGTGTCTACTAATAGACTGCAATCCAAATCTCAACAAGGAAAAAAAACTTAAACCATGCGACAAGGATGTTGCGTATTTTGAGTAGGGAATTGTGATACCTCATCCCATATCAGTGAAAGATAAAAATTAAGTTTAGTATATAATAAAACTTGTGAGCTATTACTAATAACTTAGATTTAAGTTTTTGGGCCGCGTTATTATGTTCTTTATTCAAGTTATTAGGTTAGTGGTTCAATTGGGTCGTTACACTAATTGACGTGAAAATGTATTGTATTGACATACTGATACAACACATTATTTACATATGTATTGCAGGATCTTTTAACAGACGTAGTGCAGAATATATACTAATACATTTATTATTTTTATATATTTTACAGTTATTAACATAAGTGCCGCATTAGAGAAATGTGTTTAATCTCAAAAGAAAAAGAAATATTTTCAAAGTCCAAAAAATAAAATTTCTTTTAAATTGAACACCGATTTAAAAAACTCACACACAAAATGGTTGCTGGTATTATGGCTTAATAAAAACTAATTCCTTAAAATTCGAAACCTTTAAAGCTATTCATTTTGAAATATCCCATATAAAGATCTGAATCAACCACTATGGATCCTCATTAAAATAGGAATAATTTGTTATCATAATGGGAAGATTAAACCAGCCATTAAAATAGGAATAAACCGATATTAGATTGGAAACAATAAATCAGGTTGACGGGAGTATTAGTGTCAAGTCCCGTTGTTTTCAAAAATTGTGGGACTAAATTCATTAAAAAAAAAATTCAGTACTAATCCTAGTATGACATTAAAAAATGAGACTATTCTTCAAATAACTCATAAAATTATTTGTCGAACACATATATACGAAGGACTATATTGTATTAGTTCAATCCAACTAGGTTTATTTGTATTGAAAAAAATAATTTAAAATTATTTTTTAATGTGAATAAAAATTGATTGAAGATGGTAATTGAATAATTACCATTCTAAGGGGATGTTATTTGGTGGAATCGATTCGGTATAAATAAGCGTGTCTTTTTATTTCGTGACTTTTTTGAGTAGTTATGCATACGTCTATATATATGATGTTTTTTTTTGTTTAGATATAGAATTTATATAGAGCACATTGCATACATAGTGTTAGAATTTGTGTAAAGGGAGTACAAAGCATAATTCGGTTCACCAGGTCCACCGATTGCAGTGCTTCTTCTGTGAGATTCAAATCATTGTATTATGAGAGATAGATGTCCTTGAAATCGTAAGTCTCGTATCGGCGACGAAAAGATTATAAACAGATTTGTTTGAATATTCTTAACTTCTTGCTAAATTATAACCTAGCGTTGTCTACGCGTTTCTCGCTTGTGTCCAGTGCCTAGCGTAGTGTCCAATCCAACACGCACAACGTATGCCCAATGCACACAACGCCCTGTCCAACGCATAGGGGCAAAGTCAGGATTATAGTTAGGTAGGGGTAAAATTTTCGAATCATATATGTATATTTTTTATATTTGATAATCGTAAAAATTAACTAAATTAGAGAGTTAATCAAAATGAATAATTAATTAATGTATTAAAAGTTATTATGATCGACTGTAAAATTAAGTTTTATGAATATAGACACGTGAACCCACCAACGTTAACCCAATATAAAAAGTCAATTTATTAAAAACATTATTAAAACCCGATTTCAGGCTCAAAAATCTTGTTAAAAAGTTATTTTAATAACTATTTAGAGAAAGAATGTTGAACTATATATAATGCCACTTTTTATCATGGAAACTAACTGCAAATTCAACTCCAAACATTATTTCGTATATTGCGCAGGACTGTGACCCCCCCTCTCAACCCAATTCCTTACTTCACTCTCCCTCAATACTCACTATTGAGTTGTAGCTGAAGTAGATCAAGAGAAGTTACGATTACCAGACAGATTTGACCTTTTATTATGAAATTGCCCATTTATAATTTTTTTAACAAAAAATATATTTTTTATTGTAAAACTAATATTTAAGTTAAAAGTTAGTAAATAAATGAATATTTTTTTATAGTCTTAACTATCATTTAAGCAAGCTTGTTAATTTTTTTTTAAAATCTAAAAGTTCAAAATTAAAGCATACATTCAAGATAAAATTTTTAAATTAATCAACAATTACTCATATATTAACATTAGAAAAGTTTGAACAAAATTTGGCAACGTAAATCACTTTATCCTTATTAACTCATTCGAAATTCCAAATGATACTGAGAACTAAAAATGATATGTAATGTAAAAATAGTTATATTTTTTTTATACGAGAGAAAAAAATGAGTAAAAAATTTAAAATGGCAAAAAAATAATTCGAAGGAAACAAAATTATAAATCATTAAAATATATAAATATAAAAATAAAAATTTGTAAAAATTATCATCCCTTAGTAGTTCCGTCCATGCCAACGCATACCTAAAAGCTAAAAGTTAAAAGTTAAGCAATGACAAACACACTTAATAGCTCTGTCTATGCCAATGCACACCTAAAAGCTAAAAGTTAAAAGTTAAGTAATGACAAACACCCATTAAATTATATGAGAAATTACTAGTGTATAGATAGATAGATAGATAGATAGATAGAAAAAGAGAATTAAAACGTACAGATGGTAGTAAATTTCACAATTGCTCAAAGTGCAAAAAATAGAATGGGCGTACCAACCCGAACACAAAACCAGACATTGCTTTCATGACTCATTTAGCAAACGCAGTATAGTCTGCAATATATAATGGTCCAAATCCACTTAATTCGGAGAATTCCTTGCTGCATTTAAAACTGGGAGAGACACAGAGAGAGCATGAACTCATTTATAATTGAAAGGAAAAATCATAGATAAACGTTTTGGGACCAACTGTCCTCGTAGCACCAACATTAATGCACCCCACCCATCTTTTTAATACCTCATTACTCAAAAACCATTATTTTTACAATAATTTTTCAGTACATAAGTTGGTAAGGGACCACTCCTAATGCAAACATACTATATAAATTTTGAATTCAACTTCTCTTAATGTTTTAGGACCGATCGTACGAAATAATGTATCTTAGTTTCGCCTGATTTATGTACGATGCTGCCTTTTGTAGTGAATAAGACCATTACTTTTACAGTAATCATGTGGAAATCAAGCTTTTTTGCAATGATCGATTCCGAGTTCCTAACAAACTTTATCTAACATGCAGCCAAAAAACCAAAAAGAAAAAAAATTGACCCAAACAAGATTAGATCATACAAAGTTAATTACAAAACAAGAAAAACTCAAGAAAGGAGGCTGCTCCTTCGTAACAAAATGAGCATACTAAGAATTTGTTAGATAATATAGTCCTAACTTGGCTGGCTTGACTAATAAGTTTCTTTTCTTTTTTTAATCGAAAAAGAGGGACTAGATTTTAATATATTTTTAACCGATAATAAATCGAACAAAAAAGTACACCAGCAGAAATAAATTAAACAACTTCAAAAAAGAATAAAGAATTTTTACAAAAAAAAGAGAAACAATCTTAAAAAAATATCATCAAATCTCTACGTAAGATAACACAACCTCTTACGAGAAGAAGACCTAACATTATATAAAACAAAAAAGATGAACAAAAAAACGTGGGGCCGGGAATGAGTTCCCCTATCTCTTCCCTTATTTAATTGGGACGAGAACGGAAAAAAATATCGAAAAAATAGTGGAGAATAGAGCAGGAACGAAGATATTTCGGGAATAGTTTTAAAGATTTAAAAGAGTAATATTAATAAGATTTATAAATAATATAATTGTTAATGTAATTGGCAATTTTTCAGGTTTCGACAAAACCACCTAGTGTCTATATTTTGTTTTGGGTTGGGACGCTTTACGGCTCCTTGTATTGTTGCATGCCCCTCTTTTTGTGCATTTTTTTTCTCAATTTCTCTCAGCGCTCGCTAGGCGCTCGAGGGGCACTCGAGCGCTAGCTTGGTGCTCGTAAGGTGCTCAAGGGGCGCTCGCTAGGCGCTCGAGGGGCACTCGAACGCTAGCTTGGCGCTCGTTAGGCGCTCGAGCGCTTGGCTTTTTGCAACAATTCCTAGCCTCCGCTCGTTGAGTGCTCGTGAGGCGCTCGAGCGTTGGTCTAGCACTCGCTAGGCGCCTGTTGGGCGCTCGAGCGCTGGCCTTCCAATGGCCTCTGCTCGTTGAGCGCTCGAGTGGCGCTCGAGCGCTGGTCCCCTTTGAGTTTGTCTCTTGGCTTTCCAGTTTGCTCTGCTAGCTAAGCGCTGTTGAAGCGCTTGAGCGCTCTTAAGCGCTTGCCAAGCGCTTGAGCAGCGCTTGAGCGTTTCATCAAGCGCTTGAGCAGCGCTTGCCATGCATAAACCCTAACCTAATCCCTTTTATGGCGCTCGCTAGGCGCCTGTGGCGCGCTCGAGCGCTCATGCGCTCGCCAAGTGCTCGAGCGCCCTGAGACATTTTTGTTGCCATCTTTTTGCATTATATATAAGCTTTTTGGCATCCCATTTTTAAAACTACCAAAAATTTCTAAGAGAGCTAGAAGTGACTGTTTGGCACACATTATCTTCCCTACATTTTGTCAAACTTTTGTCTACTCCCTTGCACCAATCTAAGAGCCTTAGATCTTTCTAAAGTGCACTCACACCACCTAGATTGTGTTGCTCTCTTGAACTTTATTTTACTATATTTTTGGTAATTCATTTACACTTAAGACTTGCTCGGATAAGAAAACAGCCGTTGAGCTACTTGGATCGAGGAGTTGAAGCAACTTTGGTCTGTGGAATCTCAAAGGAGCTCGGGGAGCTTTCACAAGCTAGAAAGCTAGGTCATCGTTGGGTAACATGTGTAAATCTTTTGTTATTTCAGCTTGTACATTTTTGATTCATAGTGAAAAGTGCTTTTTGTGTTGTCGTCGTGGTTTTCACCATGGAGTTTGACTCAAGGGTTTTCACGTTATATCCTATGTTTATTATTCATGGATGTTGATTATTTATTTTCAAATGCTAAATTATCTTGTTAATTTTTAATTTATTCGTAGATTAACCTATTTATCCTCCTCTAGGATTAATCGGGTTTATCTTCTATTTTTCAATGGTATTAGAGCCTGGTTATCTCATTGACGGCTTCACCACCGGAGATAGATCTGTTTGTATCCATGAATTCTGAGTTAGGTCATGAGGGCACCTCCACCACTAGGCCTCCCTACCTTGACGGCAATAACAACTTTTACTGAAAAGTTAGGATGAAGGCCTTCCTAAACTCTATGGGAATTAGGATGTGGAGATCCGTCTGTTACGGATATGAACCCCCCACCATTGAAGATCCCGCGACTAAAATTGTTAGGTTGAAAACCGATAGAGAGTGGACTCCGATTGATAATGAGTGTTCTGACTATAATTACAAAGCCTTAGGTGCTATCCACAATGCTCTAAGTCCAAGAGAATTTAGTTGTATCTCTCAATGGAAGACTGTTAAGGAAGCGTGGGATATGCTGCAGGTGACTCACGAGGGAACACAAACTGTTAAGACTTCTAAACTTCAGATATTGACTACTAGGTTTGAGGAACTAAGAATAATTGAACACGAATCCTTCGATCAATTTTATTGCAAGCTAAGTGAAATTATTAACTCCTTCTTTGGTATAGGAGAACCTCTTTCATCTTCTAAAGTCGTTCGAAAAATTCATAGATCTCTGTCTGAAAGGTTTAGACCTAAAGTCACGGCCATTGAAAAGAGTCATGATATTGATTCTTTGAAAGTTAAAGAACTCGTTGGCAAACTTCAAACCTATGAGATCAATCATCTGTCTAATAAGAAAACCTCCTCCAGCTCGAGTAAAGGGATGGCCCTTAAATCCTCCGTTGTTGACAACCATGAGAGTAATGATGATGAGGATGAGCTAGATGAGGAAGAAATCTCCATGTTGGCTAAAAAATTTAAAAAATTTGTGAAGTTCAAAAGGAGAAACAATTCTAACCAATCTTCTTCTAAATTCTCCATGTCTAACAAGAAATTTACTTCAAGTGGAAGTGATAGACGTGCAACTCCTCAAAATTCCAAGAGACCTCAGGGAATCCAATGCCATGAATGTCATGGGTATGGTCACATTCAAGTCGAGTATGCCAACACTTTGAAGAAGAAAGAAAGAAATAGTTTCACCGTCACTTGGGATGATAACAGTGAAGAAGAAGAAACTGAACAAAGTAGTCCTGAAGATAAGACTGAAAAATCTAATCTTGCTATTCTTGTTACTACTTTAGACTCTCCAGACCCTCTTGAGACTTCCATTGACCCAAAACTCTCAAGCGAGAGTGCTGAAATTGACGAGTCCTTTAACTCAGAGTCCTTGAATGAGACTAGTGAAGAGAAAGGAGGTAATGAGGAAGATAAAATTGAGTCCATTCATGAAGCTTATGATGAACTTATCAAAGAGTGCTTGAAACTCAAAAAGGAGAAATTGAAGGTCAAATCCAAATCTAAATCATTAGAAAAGAAAAATGAGTTTCTCAAGAGTGAGCTAACCGAGAAGAACTTAGATATCAATAACCTCAAGTCTTCAAAGGCTAAGCTAGCTGGCAAATTTGCTAGTATTAAGAAAGAGAGACTTGAGTATCTGAGAGAATTGACTAATGCCAGGACTAGGATTTCTGAGCTTGAGAAAGACCTTTGTGAAGCTAGTTCTATGATAAAAAGAAGTGAAGAGGCTACTCGGATCACCGAGTTGCTATGCACTTTAAAGATAAAAGTGGTCTTGGCTATTTAGATCCTCCTTCACTAAAATTCAAGATCTCTAAAGATCCTAAGAAAGTTGTGTTCGTCAGTGCGTCTAGTTCTTTTCCCTCTCCCGTTCTCTTCCCTCTCCCATCTTAAAGAATAAAAATGTCAAAGATGCTAATCATGTTTAAAAAAAAGAGTGTTCTCACGTGTCACTACTGTGACATCCAAGGTCACATAAGACCAAATTTCTTTCGTCTAAAAGGGGAGACTACCAGGAAAAGTTCTAATGGTCAACCCATAGTTGGAAGACCGATCAGACAAACTCAAACTAGACATATAGGTAAAGAGTATGATGTCCTTGAGTACCTTAGTGACCTAGCCATTCAATCCTCCTATCTTGTTTTCGAGATTGACAAGTTATCCTTGGCTATGGAGAGCTCCTTCAAGGTACCTCACAGGATGAGTAATGACCAGGTTAGGAATCTCGACCACCACTCACCACGTCATAACATGAACCCAATTGAGAGGTTGAAGAACACTAAAAACTCATCTGACCAATCTTATAGACAATTCTGGAAGAAAAAATTAAATGTTTGCCTTGTTGCTCACATTACTTTAAAAATGCATAATACTTCTCTTTAGTATTTGTTTATTGGATGTTCTCGTCATATGACAGGGGACAAATCCTTGTTTGTCACTTTTGAAGAATACTCTGGAGGAAGCGTCACATTTGGTGGTGGAAACAAGGGAAAGATTGCTGAAAAGGGGGTGATCAACTCCCCCAGAATTCTAAATCTTGAGGATGTGCTCTATGTTGAGGGGCTGAAGGCAAATCTTCTAAGTATAGGTCAATTATGTGACAACTCTCATAATGTTCAGTTTACTCAAAATGATTGTTCTATAATTGATTCTCCCGGTATCTGCATTGTTAAAGGTATTAGGTCATCTGATAACTGTTATTGCATCATACCTACACCTAAACTTCTTTGCAATAGAATTTTGATCGTTGAAGTTGAAATGTGGCACCAAAAATTGGGGCACATTAACTTTGTAGATCTGTCTAAAATCACTGGAAAAGACCTCATAAAGGAGGTTCCCAAATTGGCCAGTGGAACTAGTCTTGTGTGTGGTGATTGTCAAAAAGGAAAACAAATTAAATGCTCTCACAAAAAGACAAACTTTGTTGCCACCACTAGACCCCTTGAGCTCATACACATGGACTTGATGGGTCCCTCTAGAACTGAAAGCCTTGGGGATAAAAAATATATCATTGTTATTGTGGATGACTACTCTCGGTACACTTGGGTTGGGTTCTTGAGGGAAAAGTTTGACACCTTTAGGTACCTTAAAATCAAGTGTCAAACTGTTCAAAATGAAAAGGGGTATACCATAACCTGTGTTAGAAGTGACCATGGTAGGGAGTTTGAAAACTCCGAGGTGAAAAAATTCTGTGATGAGAAAGGCAAATAAGCATGAATTTTCTGCTCCACGGACTCCACAACAAAATGGGATCGTGGAAAGAAAAAATAGAACTCTGCAGGAAATGGCCAGAGTTATGCTCCATGCCAAGTGTGTCCCTATAAATTTTTGGGCAGAGATTGTCAGTACTACCTGTTACACCATCAATAGAGTGTATCTGAGACCGGGAACCTCTCATACTCCCTATGAAACTTGGAATGGAAAAAAGCCCAATGTCAAATACTTTAGAGTGCTTGATAGTAAATATTACATCCTTAGAGATAGTGAGTCATTGGAAAAATTTGATTCTAGGAGTAATGAAGGAATCTTTCTGGGATACTCCACCAATTGTAGAGTCTATCGTGTGTACAACTTAAGAACCTTGACTCTCATGGAGTCTGCAAATGTTGTTGTCGATGACTCTACTGTGTGTGAGATGAACTCTTCTCCTAACAAAAAAAATTGGGATGAGTTTGAGGGGGAGAGTTCCAACTCTCATGATCATTCCATTCCAGATACTCTGTGTGAAACAACTGAGACTGACCTTAGAGAAAGTGAAGCTTCCAATGTTAGTGAACTGACTCATCAAGCTGAGAGATCCCCCTCGCACACCAAAGAACCTTCAGCAAGGGTCAAATTGAATCATCCGCTAGATCTTGTCATTGGAAACCCAAGGAATGGTATGTTGACTAGGAGAAAAACATAAAATGAAAATGAAATCACTTATGTCTGCTATACCTCCCTTATTGAACCTAAGAGGATTGAAGAAGCTCTTAGCGATAAGAATTGGATCATTGCTATGCAAGAAGAGCTTCAACAATTTGATAGAAATGAAGTTTGGTACCTTGTCCCTCGACCTAATTACATTAATGTCATTAGAACAAAGTGAATTTTTAAAAATAAACGTGATGAACATGGGGTTGTGGTTAGAAACGAGGCTAGGCTCGTGGCACAGGGATATTCACAAATAGAAGGTATCGACTTCGATGAGACCTTTGGTGCCGTAACTCGCTTGGAGTCCATTCGACTTCTAATTGCCATAACTTGTTCTCGTCACTTCAAGCTCTACCAAATAGACGTTAAAAGTGCTTTCCTCAATGGTGTCATTCAAGAGGAAGTCTATGTTGAACAACCACAAGGGTTTGAAGATCCTCACAATCCTCGACATGTGTATAGGCTCAGAAAGGCTTTATATGGGCTTAATCAAGCCCCTTGGGCTTGGCATAAAAGGCTCACTGATCATCTCCTAAATTCTGACTTTGTTTGAGGGGGAGCTGATTGCACTCTCTTCTTCAAGAAGATTGAGGATAATTTGCTCATCACCCAAATATATGTCGATGACATTGTGTTTGGTTCGACATCTGATCATCTTACTCACTACTTCGGTGCTGAGGTGAGTCATGAATTTCAGATGAGTCTTGTTGGGGAAACTAAGTCATTTCTTGGGGTTCCATATGAGGTAATTGAAGGATGGGATTTTTATATCCCAATATGTGTATGCTCACGACTTGGTTAAAAAATTTGGCCTGAAAACTGCCAAGGAACTCCGCACCCCTATGAGCACCACTATCAAGCTTGGAAAAGACTTAGATGGAAAGGACGTTGACCCTACTTTGTATCGCAGTATGATAGGTAGCCTCCTGTATCTCACTGCTAATTGTCCTGATCTGTCTTTTAGTGTAGGAGTTTGTGCTCACTTTCAAGCCTGTCCTAAAGAGTCCCATCTTGTTGCTATAAAGCGTATCATACGATATGCCAAAGGTACTAGAGTCCTAGTCTATGGTATCCTCATGACACCAACGCACACCTTGCTGCCTTTTCTGATGCTGACTGGGCAAGAAATGCTGATGACCGCAAAAGCACTTCTGGCGGGTGCTTCTATTTGGGTAACTGTCTGATCGCTTGGTTCAGTAAGAAGCAAAACTGTATTTCTCTGTCTACTGTCGAGGCAGAATACATTGCTGCAGGTAGCAGTTGCACACAATTGTTGTAGATGAGACAGATGCTTCAGAATTATGATTTTACTAAAGGCACCATGACTGTGTATTGTGATAACACGAGTGCAATCAATATCTCCAAAAATCATGTCCAACACTCGCGCACCAAACACATAGACATTCATCATCATTTTATCCGCGATCTTGTTGAAGATGGTGTCGTTTCTCTCGAGTTCATTTTCACTCTTGATCAAAAAGCAGATATCTTCACCAAACCCTTAGACTATCTCTTGGCCTAATCTCTCTTGACTAATGGGTTGTGTGTATTTTTTGTTGTTGTTTTTGTTTGTATTTTCCTTTTATATATATATACAAAAAAAAATATGTTGTTTAAAATTATTTGGCTTGCATGCTTGTATGCATGTTTCGCCTGCTTGCCTGTGTTGGCTCTTGTAAAACTCTAAAATACTGTTTTGATTATCCTATAATCGTATGTTATCTCATGTTCTGGCTCTTGGCTTGATACTTTCTCATGAGAAATTGTACTTTATCTTTCAGACTAATCAATCATGTTTGTTTCAACGCAATTAAGTTTTGTGTAAACCATGCATTCACATACGCACTCTCGGAGCATGATGTCCTGTTGGGTCTGTAAGATTGATTTCATCTAATTTCCTTGGTATCCTTCCTTCGGTTGCTTGAATGATCGATATTTGTGGTTTATCTTCAATTGCTTTCCCTCTTGTCTATATCCCAATCCTTGTGTCTATGACGGCCTATGAGATTGTGCTTATCTTCTCTGGGTGATACCATTTTCTGAAAGGATTCTCTCTTCGCCTCCTTCTTCTCTTAAAACAAACAAAAAATGTTACATAAAAAAGGGGGGAAGAATAATATTATTGAAATCATATTGGCTGTGTGCCTGGCCTTCTCTCTTTTCCTGACCGAGGTTTGTGCGTATGACTCAAGGTCCAAATTCTAGGCAGTTTGACTTCAATGTTTTCTTATCGGTTGTGGTATTTTGGTCTTTGGATTGTGTCTTTTTTTTATTTCTCTTCAAGTCTCATGCTCCTATTTATCCGGGTGTCCCGATGTACACGTTTAATGCGTTGGTTTTGTAATTGCTTTTTGCACCTGTTACTCCATGCTTAGTTAGCCTGAACTTGATTTCGTATTCTAATTCATGCGAAGATATTTAACTAATGTTAGCCTTGGTTCACATATCTCATATCATTACTGGCTTATCTTGCAAGTTTCTTAGATAATCTTGTGTGCCTTCTCATATATTTTCATATATATATCTTTTTATTTTGTGATCTTATGTGCTTGTATGAATGCCTGTTTGACAATTTTAAGGTTTGAGATGCTGCCTGGGGAAGCAGTCTTCTAACAGTGGCCTGCGCTTGCTAGGCGCTCGAGCGCCTATGCGCTAACACGCGCTCGCTAGGCGCTCGAGCGCTCAAGCGCTAATGCGCGCCTGTGGAGCGCTCAAGCACCGGTTCACTGTTTCCTATATATAGGGTGGGTCCCCCCTCCAGTTCACTTCTTCCTCTCTCTTTTCTCTCTACCAACCCTTTTCGACGACCTTGAATTTTTCGGCAACTTTTCGACAAGCTTTTCCGGCGACCCTTCAATTTTTTGGCAAATTTCCCCGGTGTCTCTTCGTCTTCTTTGGCGGTGATCTCATGGGTATTCCTCTCTCTCTCTCTCCTCTCTCTTTTATGCTTTCCTTGGGAGTTGCTTTTTCATTTCTTGTGTTGGGCTTGTTTTCTTCTTGGCCGGCGAGCCCTCGGGGACTAAGTGCCGGGGGTGGAAACGTCCGAGCTGTCTTGGGTACGACCCCTTTATCTCCACCTAGGCTAAGAAGCAGTATGCTGCTCTAGCCAACCGGGGTGTTCTGGTGGAGTGGACTGTTTATATCCACACTTTTGTGGATAATGGCCTCGCTGCCTAGTTCACCGCGCGTGGTTGGAATGGCGCATGCCAGGGTCATGGGGTTGTCTTTCCGAGATGGTTTGGGAATTTTACGCCAACACATCTGACATCTCTTTTGACACTTTCACCCTTACTTCATTGATACGGGGTCAACAGTTTATCCTCATTGCTGAGGACATTGCGACCCTATTGGGGGCACCGTTTGTTTTGGACCCCCAATTTTTGTTTGACAAGGCTGTTGCCCCGATTCAGTGTGAGGTCACCCGAGAACTCAGCGGTGGGGTCCACTGCTACAAACCCACTCTCAAACAGGCCCACCTCACTCCTCAATATCTGGCACTTAACAAAATAGTTGCCTCGATTATCGACCCTACCGGCCAAACCTATGATATCTCGCCTGTCAGGGCTGAGCTTCTGTACGCCATTAGACGTGGCTTCTCTTATGACCTTCTCAGGCGTATCTGGCTTCAGATCGCCAGCAATGCCCACCAGCCACAGAGCACTGCTGGTCTTCCTTTCTGTTCCCTTATCACCCGTTTGTGCAATGCCCGTTCTATTCCCACATTTCTGTCTGAGCCTTCGGTCTTCCCGAAAGGCAATTTTTCTGCTCAGTTTGAGAATCTGAGCAATGCACATATCACGGCTGATCCCGATGTCCTTCCCATTCATCTCCGTCTGGATCCCGAGTTCCCCCCTATTCAGCTCGTCTTTCCAAGCATTTTCCTGCCTCCTTCTCAGGCTGTTTCTGATGCTCCTCCGGTCCCTCCTTATCCTTTGGACCCTCTTCATCCTTTGGTCCATCCTCAAGTGGTGATGCTTACGTCACCATTCTGAGCCATCTTGAGAGGTTCGATACCCACTTTAACTCTCTCGACGCTAGTATGCAGAATCTCTATTCTGGCCAGGAGCTCATCCGCGGCTAGTTTACCTCAGGTCAGGATCTCCTTCAGCAGCGGATGACCGACCTTGGCTCCCATGATGCATCTCTCCAGATCCAAGTATAGTGACTCCATTGGCGCATTAAGGATGATTACCCGAGTCCTACTCATGACGACGACGACGGTAGCGATCCTCCTTATGTTGGTCCCTCTGGTGCATAGTTTTCCAGGACAAAAAGGGGGAGAAGATGTAGATAGGGGGAGTTGCATAGATAGGGGGAGTTGCTTTTCTTTTGTTTTTATCTTTTGGGCTTGGGGTTTCTACACATATGTATTTTTTTGGGGGGTTGACTTTTTTATATCTTTTGGTTGTATACATCTGTGTAGCAAAACTCATGTTATATCAGTTTCATTTTGATGGGATGTATGCAGATGTTACTCGTGGTATATCAATTTCATTTTGATGGGATATATGCAAATGTTACAATATGATGCTAGTCTCGTTCATGTGATTCATGTTCTTTTATCTGCATATGCAATTTATGTATGTTTTTTGTCTAACACCATGTGTATCAGGGATTGAAAGCGTCCTCATCTTCTGGTCTTGACCGTCTGCCTCTGTGTTTAGTTTAGGATGTTTTTATTTTCTTTCCCTGTATCTTGTTGTTGTTTTTGGGGTTTTGTCCCGAAAATGCCAAATGGGCAGATTGTTAATGTAATTGATAATTTTTCGGGTTTCAACAAAACCACATAATGTCTGTATTTTGTTTTGGGTTGGGACGCTTTATGGTTCCTTGTATAACATGCCCCTCTTTTTGTGCATTTCTTTCTCAATTTCTCACAGTGCTCGCTAGGCGCTCAAGGGGCGCTTGAGCGTTAGCTTGGCACTCGTTAGGCGCTCAAAGGATGCTCGAGCGCTTGGCTTTTTGCAACAATTCCAGTAGCCTCCGCTTGTTGAGCGCTCGTGAGGCGCTCGAGGGTTGGTCTAGCGCTCGCTAGGCGCCTGTTGGGCGCTCGAGCGCTAGCCTTCAAGTGGCCTCTGCTCGTTGAGCGCTCGAGTGGTGCTCGAGTGCTGGGCCCCATTGAGTTTGTCTCTTGGCTTTCCAGTTTGCTCTGCTAGCTAAGCGTTGCTGAAGGGCTTGAGCGCTCTTAAGCATTTGCTGAGCACTCTTAAGCGCTTGCCAATCGCTTGAGCACCCATGCATAAACCCTAACCTAATCCCTTTTATGGCGCTCGCTAGGTGCTTGCGGCGCGCTCGAGCGCTCTGAGACGTTTTTGTTGCCATCTTTCTGCATTGTATATAAGCTTTTTGGCATCCCGTTTTTTAAACTACCAAAAATTTCTGAAAGAGTTAAGAGTGACTATTTGGTACACATTATTTTTTTCTACATTTTGTCAAACTTTTGTCTACTTTCTTGCACCAATCTAAGAGCCTTAGATCTTTCTAAAGTGCATTCACACCACCTAGATTGTGTTGCTCTCTTGGATTTTATTTTACTATATTTTTTGTCATTCATTTACACTTAAAACTTGCTCAGATTAAAAAACAGCCGTTGAGCTACTTGGATCGAGGAGTTGAAGCAGCTTTGATATGTGGAATCTCAAAGGAGCTCGGGGAGCTTTCACAAGCTAGAAAGCTAGGTCGTCGTTGGGTAACGGGTGTAAATCCTTTGTTATTTCAACATGTACTTTTTTGATTCATAGTGAAAAGTGCTTTTTGTGTTAGTGTCGTGGTTTTTACCCTGGAGTTTTACTCAAAAGTTTCCACGTTATATCATGTGTTTATTATTCTTAGATGCTGATTATTTTTTTTCAAATGCTAAATAATCTTGTTAGTTTTTAATTTACCCGTAGATTAACCTATTTACCCCCCACTAGAGTTAATCGGGTTTATCTTCTGTTTTTCAATAATAAATAAAAAATAATAGTTGAATCAATAGAACCAAAAATACAAAATGTATGAAATAAAAAAAAATATAGATAAATATAATATTTTAATATTTTAGACTTATTATATT
>JAOTRH010449559.1:0-30873 GCA_034768845.1 Heliamphora exappendiculata | reverse complement strand
TAGCATTTCCAATCATATTTTTGTTCTTTTATGAAAACCATGATAGTTTAGTTAATCTTTGTAAATATTGCATGCGGATGTGTTCCATGTAACCTTTTAGCTAGAAATTGCATGCCTTAGGATTTAGGAATTTTCTTTTTACATTTATTTATTTTGGAATGTTATGTACATATTTTATGTATTTTCTATACTTGATTTTGAATGTTCTCTCTTCACCCCCATTTTCTTTATTTGCATGCATTTGAGAAAATCATAGTAAAGAACCAATGATAATTAGTAGAGGCCAACCTTACGATTGGGCGAACGGGGTGCCTAACAACTTTTCCGATTCGTACCTTAGCCCCCGAGCCTTCTTTTATCTGGTTAACGTTTTCAAGATCAGTAGCCAATTTTATTTTTTTTAGTTTTTTACAAAAATTAAGTGGCGACTCTATTTTCAACAAAATGAGTTTTTAAAATTTAGTTTTCAAAGTGTTTAAAATATTTTTTAAAACATCTTTGAATTTCCTCATTTTTAACCCCCAAATCCCAAAGCCACAATAACAAACCCCAAAAATGCACAATAATCACACAAAAACACACAAAATAAACATAAAACACCCAAATAGTCCCTCATCAAAACGGCAGACTGACATGACCATTGACAACCTGGCGACCGCCTAGACAAAACCCCTTTGACATGGTGGTCGCCTGATAAAAATCCTTCCAAGATGGCGTTTGCCATGTGTCCTTTGAATGACCTGGCAGTCGCTATAACTGAAGGTGGCGACTGCCACCTCCAAGCGCGTACAAGGCCCCCAGGTCGCGCAAGTTGGGGCTCATTGTCTCATTTCTCACTCTCTCTCTAGCCCTCTTACGCTCTCAACTCTCTCTCAGCTTTTCTTGCTCTCCTCTCATCCTTTAACTTTCGTGCCTTTTGCTTCTCACTTTTCCTTGTTATAAGATGTTTACATTGTTGTTCGTGATTTTCATCCTCTTCATGGCGGGCTAGGGCCATGGGGATGACGATTTGGGGGCGCGGCAAGGCCCCTCCGCTACTGGGAGCTCCTCTATGGAGGCTATAGATGCCCTCATTCTTGAGGCGGAGCGTGCTTCTCGTCGTGTTGCCGAGGACGAGGCACGGGCAGCTGCCGAGGCACAGGCAGCTGCAAATGCTGCTACGGAGGCTGAGATGGCCGACTTCCTCGACCCACACGCCGGAGAGGGTCATCCTGCACCTTTAAGCTACATACTTACGCTCCAATTCCTCATTGCTTGGTTCTGGGCATGATGAGGCAATATGATCCACCAGTCGACGCAGTTATTGCTGACGTTCTTCTCAAGAAGCCCGACCAGCACATCTCTCCCCAGCGTCCATCGGTAGGTCCCTCATCCTTACTTGTTCAATATCAGCGTATATTTTCAAATGTAGATGCATGCCTAAGATCCCCTTGCCATATGTTGTGATGTGATGTGATGTGATATGATATGATATGACATGATGATATGAATATTATATGATTGTGATGTGAAAACAACAAGCTTGAATACCGGATTAAACATTTAGCCTAGGTATCTATGCAATGGAGTAAAATAGTAGGGACACCAGGGCAAGGGTTTAGATGCAAACAATTAAAAGGGCAAATATTTTAGCAAAAATTATAAAAATAAAGGTCTTGACTTTTTTTTAAAGAAAAACATGAAAAACTAAGGAATTTATTTTTCATTTTTATTTTTGGAGCTAAACATAAAAAATTTAAGGGGGGAATTTTTATCTTTGTTTTTGGGGCATGAAAATTAAGGAGAGAATTTTTATCAAAAATCTGTTAAATTAGAGACAAATTTTGTCAAAAATCCTAAAAATTAGGGCAAATTTTCAAAAAAAATTACGAACCCTAGAAAATTAATGAGCATTTTTTTTCAAAAATTCTAGAAAATTAGAAAAAAAATTTTAAAATTTTAGAAAATTAGAAAAAAATTTCAAAAATCCTAGAAATTTAAGGGAAGTTATCAAAAATCCGAGAAAATTAGGAAAATTTTTCAAAACCCTTAGAAAATTAGGGTAATATTTTTAAAAAATCCTAGAAAATAGGAAATATTTTTAAAAAATCCTAAAAAATAAGAAAAAAATTTCAAAAATCTTAGGGCCAATTTCGTAAAAACTTCTAAAAATTAGGAAAAAGGGACAAAATAAGAATATCAAAGGGAAGATTTTTTATTTTTGATTTTTGGAAAAAACTAAAAGAATGATTAACACAAAATGAGAGAGATTTTCCTGGCGCACTAGAGCTTAGGGTTCCTAATCTTCTACTATGACGTGTAAAAATCAAAGGATCATCACTCACACACAAACTTAGGATTAGGAAGATTTGACTGGCGCACCAGGGCTTAGGGTTCCTAGTCTTCTACTAGGACGTGCAAAAACCAAATGATCATCACTCACACGCAAACCTAGGGTTAGGAAGCTTTGCCTGGCGCACTAGGACTTAAAGTTCCTAGTCTTCTACTAGGACGTGCAAAAACTAAAAGATCGTTACTCACACACAAACTTAGGGTTATGAAGATTTGCGTGGCGCGCCAGGGCTTAGGGTTCCTAATCTTCTACTAGGACGTGCAAAAATCAAAGGATCGTCACCTACACACGAGCCTAGGGTCAAAAATATTTTTCTAGCGCACCAGGGCTTAGGGTGCCTAATCTTTAGGGCTTGAGAGATTTGCCTGGTTTACTAGGGCTTAAGATTCCTAGTCTTCTAGGGCTTGAGAGCTTTGAAGGGTCTTAGGAGACTCGAAGGGTCTTAAGAGAACCAAAGGGTTGTCACACGCATACGAACCTATGGTTTTTATTACTTTCTAATTATTTTTTGCATATATCTTGTTTGGTCTGCTCTTATATATCCTCTTCTTTTCTTTTTCTTTTCAGGTTGGTCATTATGTCCGAGGCTTCGGAGGTTCTGCCTCTGGAGAGGTGTTAGAGTGGTATGATGCCCTCCCTGCTTCTAGCCGGGCCATTATTGATGCCTCGGGCTTTGCTTGGTTCATACCCTTATTGGGTAGGATGAGCAATGACCGAGTCTGGCGACGGCCCTTACTGAGCGGTGGTGGGATACCACCAACACCATTCATTTTATCACTTTTGAGGCTACCCTGACGCCTCTCGACTTCACTCTTATTACCGGCATCAGAGTCGATGGTGCCCTTATTCCATTAGACCCCACCATTGCTCGCTCTACTGATGCCATAATGCCCCTACTCAGAGCTATACCTGTGCAGATGGATCGAGATCGGGTCCGATACACATGGTTCTTTGACCGATTCTACCACTTCCAGTGCACCAAGCCCCGCCACTACGAGTGGGTCGCCTACGAATTTCTGCTCTACATGTTCCACACCTCCTTGTTTTCGAACAAGAAGAACACTGTTCATCTTCATTATCTGGGTGCCCTTGCTTGCTTTGATCGTGTCACCACCTATGATTGGAGAGGAGCCGCTCTTGCCACACTCTACGGCAGTATGAGGACTCTAATCCGGTTCCCCCAAGAGCTCAGCATTAGGGGGTACTTGAGGGTCTGGGAGGTATGCTTTAGTTTCTGCACATTTTCCATTCATTTTTGTTCTTTATTATTATCTTCTTGCTAATATATTTTTCTTTACTGCTTTGGACTTACGAGTTTCTCGAACTTCATGTCCTGGCGAACTCCTCTGCTAACCCTTTAGTCATTCCCCGTGCGGCTCGGTGATCTTGAGGCCTAAAGGGAAAGAAGGATCGGGGAAAGGACATCGACAGATACCAGGCATCTTTTGACCGACTGACCCCCGATCAGGTATCTCTTTTACTATACTGTACATCATACTATTCACTACACTGTTCATTGATCATCTCTGTTATCTGTTCTACACACTGCACGGTATTCACTGCTCACTATTTATCATTCGCTGCATTGATTACTATTCTGTGTTGCACTGTACTGTGAATTTTTACAGGTCCACTGGGACGTCTGGCGCAGATCTGATGCACAGTTGGGATATTGCTTCTAAGCGGATCTTGCTGGAGGGTCCATTTGGTAGGGAGTACTACCTCAGAGAGAGGGTAGACCGCTAGTGACTCAACCTCAACTACTTATGGATCCTAGTGGTCCCTCTAGTTCGTGTGCGTCGGTCTAATCTCTTAGGCCGTGTGGACATGCTCCTGGAGATGGTGGGGACACACGCCTCGGAGCTACTGGTGGTCGAGGGAGATTACACGGCTTGGGCCCGGGCACATCTACTAGGACCACTTGGACCTGGCCCAGCTGGTGGTAGGAGGAGGCGAGCACCAGAGGCTGCTGATGCTGGTGCCAGAGCTACTGCTACTTCTGGAGGTGTTGGGGCCAGGGCGATTGAGGTACCTAGACTGTATCATCTCTTATTGTCGGGTATCCTTTCGATATCCCTATCCCAGTTCCTCCTGCTCTGGAGTTTTGACCAGTGTATACTCAGGTTTTCTTCTTTTTACTGTTTCCTTTTTTGTCTTTCCTATATTTATATTGCTTAGTTCTCTATTTCTTTTGACAGGCAGATCAGGCTTGGCTAGATCATCTCATGCTGGTAGTGAGCGGTATGCGAACCCTAATTTGCCAGTAGGATGCTGCTTTACGTGCAGTCAGGGTTCGTTTTGTTCTTTGCCGGTGAGTATCTTTCTTTGTGATCTGGTTTTTCTCTTCTGTATTTTATTCTTACTTTTGCTTCTTTCTACAGGCACCAGTAGCTGCCACCGGCACAGTACCATCACAGGCTCATGTTCAACCTCCTGCTCATGCTTCTGCTCCTGCTCCTGCTTGAGGCCATGGGTCCCGTGTCTCTTCTCGAGCACATCCTTTCCGAGGTTCTATTTCATCTGGTCGAAGCCAATCCATAGTCATGTCCTCCTCCTCTGGCAGTGATGATAGTGACGGCCTAGAGATACTCTTCGAGGATGTTAACTCCGACGAGACTGGCCCTTCTTCTCGCCAAGTCAGCTCAAGGCGAGAGTGAAAGAGATTGAGAGAGACTCCCCCTCTTTTCAAATACATTTTATACATTTGATTTTTTGGGCCTGCGTGTCCCAGTTGGGTACATTTATTCTGGTTTATGGGCCTACGTTCCATTTACTGCTTTATGTACATCTTGTTTGCATGGCTCATCTTTATGTACTGCTCAAACTTCTCTAGATGCATGGTACAAGTCTCAAAACTTTACACATATCACGAAAGCTAAACATACACACCCACCACCTTCTAACATGGCGGTCACCACATCATCCAAGAGACACATGGAGGTCGCTCGATCAACAGAGTGACGTCATTGTATTGTGTACTTTCATGTTGGCGGTCGCCTACTCTGAGGTAGCGATCACCACTTTGACTGTACTATTCTCTGAATTTTTGATTTCTTGCCCTTTCATGCCTTACAAATACAATCCTGGAGGCCCCATTTTCTGTTACTCTCACTCAAATGGCTTCTTTTTATGGTCCACTTTCCACATGGATTGAGGAATTCTCCTATATTAAACGCCTGGACTTTGCCTCATTCGGTATCAACGCCTTATTTTCCCTGATGGCCATAAAGGTCGATGGATCATTATTGAAGGCTTCCGCTTAGTTATGGGACCCTCAAACCCATGTCTTCCGATTTAGCTTTGAAGAGCTATGCCCCACTGTGGAGGAGTTTGCTGCTACTTTGGACCTGACTCTGCGGAGTTCCGTTGTTGTCCCCACTTTCTTCCTTTCAACTCGACAGTAGGTGAAGCAACTTTGTGGCTTGTCTAGGATGATAGCTTCTCTTTTGACACTGGATGATTATCTTGACATTCCTTAGATTATTGAGAGGTTTCGTCCTACTAGCGACCTTAACAACCATGATTTTCAGATGCGGCAACGTCATGCTCTTTGTTTTTGCTTCTTGGCTCAATTCCTTCTCGTTCCTTCTGATGGACGAGTTAGCGGCACGCTTGTAGACACTGTGAGCCAAATATGGTTAGAGAAAAACTTTGTACCGCTAGTTCTGGCTGAAATGCTAATTGGCCTGGACACTATTTATCATGGCAAGACTAACACCTTTGCTGGCAGCCCCTTGCTTCTTCAGATACTCTCAACATCTTTCACATACACTGCTTTTGATAGCTGTCTCCCATTTACCATTTCTACGAGTCTTCAACGGTCAACTCATCTACCCCCAGTCCTCATAACTTCCATCAAGTAGGTAGCGATAAATTGTGAAGGGTATTTTTCCCTACTGGAGTTCCTTTATCAAAGCCTCTGCGGTACCACCTCCCACTTGCCTCTTCCACGAGTCTTCAACGATAAATTCCCCCACCCTTCTGGACTTTTGTCGGGGACCTCTTGCTGCGCCCTCAAGGGGATCTGTTTCGTCTCAACTTAACCATGACAGGTGCATTCATGCCCAAACCATACCCAAAATTCTTGTACGCTTATATTTTATCATATTCTTTGATGTCCTCTGGGGTCGCTCTCTCAGCTCCACAGCTGGTCCCCTTCTACTCCTTCATCCAATTCAGGCTCAGGTTCCAAGGGCTCATCATCATACCCACCGACTCCCAAGGTCTTCCTTTCCACTTCCTAATCTCCCCCTTTTACCCCTTCATCTAGTTCAGGTTTGGGTTCTAAGAGCTCACCATCAAACTCTCTGTCCATCTCGTAATCATCGTTGGTTATCTGAGACCTCTATTTTATTTCTTTGCACGGCTTTTCTCTGACTTTTTCCTGTTACCCTTTTGTAGATCTGGCTGATGAAGAATGTGAACCTCATACAAAAACCTCCTACGGATAGGTACAATGCCACAGCTCTCCTTTACCGTCCCTACTACCAGATATACAGCATCGAGCCATCTTGACAGTAGTACCTTTCTTCCTTGACGGGCCCAGACATTACTTAGCAATGTCCTTGGTGGCACATCCTTGCCATGACCCTTACTACCATGGATCACCCTGGCGTTCTGCTGATTGGCCTGCGCCAGTCCACTTTCTACTACCCTTATCGAATTATGCGACAATTTGAACAAAGCCAGATCATCTTCCACAGTACCCGAGGCTATTTATTTTCATCTCAGCTGTGAGCCCCATTTCTAGCATTATATCAGGATGCTTGGCCATCCCGCTCACTGATGGAGATGCAAGAGCTACTGTGCCTTGAGCTTTTTAACGAGTACAGGTCATGGCTGATACAAGATAGGAAAAAAGAAAATAAAGAAGAGGGGAAACAAGCAACAAAGAGGAGAAAGATTTAAAGTACCCTGCTTTGTTTTAAAGATTTCACAGCTTTTCTTTTAATTTTGTTTGTAGAGCTTAGAACTTGCGCACCCTCCTTTTATCTTCAAAACTTTGTAACCCAAAGGTAAAGAAATGAGAATTTCTGCTTTAAGAAGGTTCAAAATTGTCTAAAGTTTTTCGGTTCAATTAAATAACTTTATTATCGAAATTCAAATTAAATTTGCATTGGTCTTACTCAGATTCAAAAATGGTTAATGACAAAGAATGTGGTCGAACTTCTTGAAAAAAGCTGCATACGTATCCCAAAAAGTATAATCAAGCCATAACGTAGTTCAAGCTCAGTTTACTCTCGGGTGTTGACACTCTCTTTTTGTGATGCCCTAACTTTTGCCAAGGTCGCCCTTTTGAGTTTTTCTCCTTGCGGCCTACTCTAACTTTTACCTGAGCCGCCTTTTCGATTTTCAACTCAGTAAGTTTTTATTTTCATCTTTATTCTTCTCTTAGGGGTAGTATTTTTTAAGCTGATCGAGGTTTACTGAAGTGGAGAACACATTACCATCTAAATCCATAATAATGACTGCACCACCAGTTATGATGGTTTTGATCAAAAACGGCTCAGACCAGTTTGGCTTGAACTTTCCCCTGGGGTTGAAGATGAGAGCTCTGATTTTCTTAAGAACTAGATCTCCTTCTCTGAGATCCCGAGTTTTGACCTTCTTGTTGAATGCTCGAGCTATCCTCTTTTGGTATCCTTGTACATGAAATAGAGCCTACAGCCTTCTTTCATCAAATAAGAGCAACTCTTCCATTCAGTTCCTCTGTCATTCTGCTTCTGGAATATTGGCCTTGGTCACTACTCTTAGCGAAGGAATTTTCACCTCAATGGGAAGCACAGCTTCCATTCCGTACACTAAGGAATTTGGCGTAGTTCCTGTTGAAGCCCTGATTGACGTCATGTATCCCCAAAGTGCAACGGGTAGATGTTCCGACCAATCCTTATGCGAGCTAATCATCTTTTGCAGGATCTTCTTAATGTTCTTGTTTGTTACCTCAAGTGCCCCATTGGTTTGCGACCGATATGGTGATGACTTGTGACCTACTATTCGGTATTCTTCGAAGAGATCCAAGACCTCACCTTGAAAATGCGAGCCATAATCTGAGATAACCTCATGAGGGACCCCGTACCGACAAATGCTGTTTTGCTTGATAAACTTAGTAACATGAGAGACTTTCAATACTGAGTAGGAGGCAGCTTCCACCCACTTGGTAAAGTAGTCAATGGCCACCAGAATGAACTCGTGCCGATTTGACACCTTCGGTGTTACCCTGCCAATTACATCAATGCCTCATACCGAGAATGGCCATGATGACGTCAGGTTATACAGTTGAGATGGGGGAATGTGCATAAGGTTTGCATGAATCTGACATTTGTGACACCTTCGCACGAACTATATATAGTCTATCTCTATTGTCATCTAAAAGTATCCTTATCATAGGATTTTCTTGGCTAACATATTTCCACTCATGTGAGGCCCACAAACTCCTACATGTATCTCTTTCATCAACTCTTAGCCTTCTTCAGTGTTGACACACAACTTATTGACCCCAGAATGCCCTCGTTTGTATAGTCTTTCCCCACAAATGACAAATTGTGCTGATAGTCTTTGTATTGCCCTTTTATCCTTCTTGATGGCAAACTTGGGATATTCTCCCTTCTCCACGAAGTTTTAAATGTCAAAATACCATGACAGTTCGTCGATGCTCACCTCGATAGCGGCAGTTATCTCATATGCCGACTTTCTCTTCTACTCGATTATTAATTACCTCATTCTGACCCCAAGTGGGATGTCAATCATGGATGCTAGGGTGGCCAGTGCGTCGGCGAACTTGTTCTGTAGTCTTGGCACATGGTTAAAGATTATAGATTCAAAACATGGTATCAGTTTCTCCAGCTCTTAGTGGTAGAGAATCGACGTCATATCCCTGACCTTCCAGTCTCCTCTAGCTTGTGAAACCACCAGTGTCGAGCCTCTAATGACTTCCAGCTTCCTTGCCCTAGTTCCAAGGCTGCCTTCAATGAGGCTAAGCACGCTTCATACTCGGCTTGATTGTTGGTGACTTTAAAATTGAGCTTTAGAGACAAGGGGATGTGTGATACGTCAGGAGTGACAAGAATGACTCCTATTCCATAACCATATTAATTGGATGCACCGTTAAAATATATAGTCCACTTGCCATCCCCGACTTTCATCAGCTATTTGTCAAGAAACTGGAACTCTATGTCTTCACCTCTCTCAGCTGGTTAGTCGGCTAGGAATTCTGCCACTGCTCTACCCTTGACTGACTTCCAGGTGACATATTTAAGATCAAACTCTGGTAATAACAACAACCATCGTGCTAATTTTCCTGTCAGTGCTGGCTTTTCAAATAGGTACTTTAACGAGTCCATCTGGGAGATGATATTTACTGTGAAAGACAGCATGTAATGCCTCAGTTTTTTGGAAGCCCAAACCAAAGCCCAGCATGTCTTTTCCAACGGTGTGTATCATATTTCTGATCCTGTCATCTTCTTGCTTAATTAGTAAACTGCCTTTTCAATTTCAATTTCTCCATCTTGTGCCAGCATACATCTCATAGCTGAATCAGTCATTGACAAATAGAGGATCAGTGGCTTATTAGGTTCGGGAGAAGCTAGAACAGGTAGATTTTGCAGGTACTATTGCACGGCATCGAAGGCGTCCTGGCATTTTTTATCCCACTCAAATTTGACTCCTTTCTTTAGAAGGCGGAACAGCGGCTCACAGGTAGTCGTCAATTTTGTGATGAATCGACTGATGAACTATATCTTACCTAAGAAGTCTCTGACTTCTCGCTCAGTTCTCGAAGGAGGCATTTCCAAGATTGCTTTGATCTTAGACGGGTCAACTTCTATGCCTCGTTAAGTAATCATGAACCCAAGCATCTTTCCGGTAGTAACTCCGAAGGCAAACTTCTGTAGGTTAAGCTGCATCTTGTATTTCATAATCCTTTCAAATAACTTTCGCAGCGCTATGATGTGGACGTCCCGATCCTTAACTTTACTATCATATCATCCACGTATACCTCGACCTCCTTGTGTATCATGTCATGCAATAATGTAGTGGCAACCCTCTAATAAGTTGCCCTTACGTTCTTCAAACCCAACGGCATTACACAATAACAATAGGTGCCACAGGATGTAGTGAATGTCGTCTTCTCTCTATTCTTGGGGTCCATCAAAATCTGGTTATATCCGAAGAAGCCGTCCATAAATAATAACAAGGCATGTCCTGCCGTATTGTCTACCAAAACATCGATATACGACAGTGGAAAATCATCTTTTAGGATGGCCTTGTTGAGATCTCAAAAATCTACGCAGACTCAGATATGACCGTCCTTCTTTAAAGTTGGCACAATATTGGCTACCCATTTCAGATACTCGGCTACCATTAAGAATCCAGCGTTGATTTGTTTGGTAACTTCTTCTTTGATCTTCAGAGTCTATTCTGGCGAATCCACCTCAATTTTTGTTTGATCGATTTAGCATCAGGGTACAAGGGGATATGGCGTTGGACAATGTCAGGATTAATTTTGGGTATATCCTCGTAAGAACATGTAAATACATCTTTAAATTCTTTTAATAAAGTTATTAATTGTTAACATTCAACTAATGATAAAGAAGAACCAATTTGTATATTTTGTGGGTTAGATTTACTACCCATATTTATTGACAAAATTTCTTCAATTATTGGTTGGGCGTGCATTTCTTCTTCTCTTTTTATTAAAAGTTTTATTTCTTTGGAGATATTTCTGTCGAATTCAAAATCATCGAAAAGCGTATGAAATAAAGCAGAGTAATTGAAAATCTCGTTCATTTCATTGAAGGAAGATGGGATTACAAGCTCAAAGGCAAAAGTAGGAGGAGGTGCACAGACAGGCGTGCTCTCAACTACAAACTCTGACTCGAACTCAGGACTCAAGACTCAGGACAGACAACCTGTACAACACAGGACTCTAAAGTCCAGTTCTTCACTTCTTTGATAGCTGCATTGATAATGAGCTTGGTGCAGTCGGTTGGTGCACTAAAGCCCATCATAAAGCGGTCTTGGTTAGTTATGTGCAGCTGAGCCATCTTTTCGTTGAACAACACTCCCATGTCGATACCATCAAGCTTGTTTACCCAATCTTCAATTTGGATCTTCTTTTCTTCCTCTTTCCCTTTCACTGTTTCATATTCTTTCGTATCGGATAATTGATGGCCAAAGAAGATTTTTAGCCCTGGTTACTTCTGGTTGGTCTCTTCATCAATCCATGGCTCCGGGAAACCATAGTACGAGAAATCTTCTCCTTCTTTAACAAAGTACCCGTTGAGCGTTTCTGAGTGTTTGGCCTTCTATCCCCTTTTAGGCCCTTCAAAATCTTCTTTCGTCCATTTATACCCAATACCGAATAGGCCCAAAGCTGGCAATATCTGGATAGGTTCCAGAATACCCTGTTGTTTGCAACCCAACTGCATTTCTAGGAAGTAAGATATTTGCGTCATTATTGTAACCACTCGTGGGTTGATGTAGTCCTCTTCTTCCTTCAACAGCATCTGCACAGCCTAAGCTTCATCAAATTTGAACCCACTCAACAACACATCCCCTTCGCCATGCTGAACCTCCAAGAGGGTCGAGCCCTCTCCTCATGGAGGCTGAATACCATCTTCTCTGTGGATGGTCAGCATTACCCCATTCTGGATCAATTTTAACTTTTGGTGGAGGGTAGATGGCACTGCCTGGATGTTTGGGTCGTGTAGCCAAGGCCTGCCCAACAACGGATTGAAGGAGGCAGGCACGTCTAGTACATGAAATTCAATTGACGTCACTAGAGGCCCCACTAGTATTGCAAATGATACTAGTCCCAACACATCCCTTCTCGTGTTATCGTAGACACATACTCCTTGACTACAAGGCGTGAACTGGTCTGGCTTCATCCCCAAGCAAACTGTAGTCCTGGGTGGGCAAATGTTCAAGGCTGAACCGTTATCGATGAGTGTTATCGGGACCCACTTTTCTAAACACTTGATGGTAATGTGCAAAGGCTTATTGTGATTCTTCCCTTCTAATGGTAAGTCTTTCTCAGAAAAAGAGATCACTTTCAGCTCTGCAAGTGGCAGTATTAACCCGATCAACTATTTAGGAGTTGCATCTATCGATGCATTAGCTTTGTTCAGAACTTTCAACACGGCTTGTCGATGCCAATGTGAAGCCATCAGCAAACCCCATATGCTAATGTTAGCTTGTGTCTTCTTCATCTACTTCAGCACAGTGTCGTCCTCTTCTTCCTATTCGTTCTCTTTTTCCTTTTCACTTGGTTATCCCTTTTCAAGTTGGGCTGGCTTGAAATGCCACCCACTCCTAGTCAGATGTTCCACGCCGTCCTCAGGATCCCACAATCTCAGTATTATACATTCAGTCTGCCTTACCTCATCTACGCACAGGGGACTTTCAAATGCCCACGGATCATTTAAGTCATTGACTGCTGCTCTTTCTTTTCTTTCCTCGTCATCCTCAATGGCCCAGGTGTTGTCAACCTCTTCCCAGATGTCCTCTTTAATATACATCTTCCTAAAAAAGTTGAGGAAGGGTAATGCCGTCGTGCACATGACCAAATCCATATGGTCGCGTCGGGTAGTCCTACAGGCAATTATTTTTCTCATTACGCTCCTTTTCTTCTTGTTGGTTGACTTGGATTTCCATCTGATACCCTTCACAGGTATCATCATTCCATTTCTCCATTATATTCCATCCATTTCCATCCATAATCAGTGAACAGGCTGTTTGATCCTCGATAACTAAAACATGCGAATGTGGTAGATGCGCTGAACAGATGTACCGGCTCAGATCTTCTGACTGTTCCAGAGACATGCAGTTTATCCTAGCTTGCTTGGCGTGGTTTAGCAGAGGGTTGGTCATGACATTTGGCTTTGGAGTTGCAAATAGTGGAGGGATTACTTTGTTGTCGATGAGATCCTGGATCTCATGACGCAGCTTCATACAATTATCAGTTGGATGTCCGTGACCCTGGTGGTAGGTGCAGTACTGAGAAGCATTATATCACAGCGGTAGGGGATTAGGTATAGGCATGAGGTCCAACATCTTGATAAGTCTTTTCTCGATAAGTCAATTCAAGGCTGTGGATAATAAAATATTGATGGGAGTGAAGACTCTCCTTGGCCTTTATTGCGGCTACTGATTGTTGCTTAACTGTTAGGTATTATTTGATTGTTGGACGGAGGATGAAGGGTTCAAAAGGTTAACCTCATTCGAGCGAGAAACGAGGTTGACAGAAGCAGATTGATTTTGGTTATTCGCAGGGAAAGTCCTTCATAGTTTCTAACTGGGCGCATCTTTCTCAATGTCTTCAGGCTGAATGACGTCCTCAATCTGTACCCCAGCATCAAATAGCTGCTCAAAAGTAGAGAGCGACTGTGTGATAAGATAATGCTTCAGAGGGGAATGTAGATTTTTCACCACGATTCTCACTTGTTCCTTCTCAGTAGGCCTATTTGTCATCTTGGCCGCCTTCCCTCTCCACCAGATCAAAAAATTCACAAATGATTCCCAATTTTCCTAACGAGTCGTTTCCATCTCTCGGGTAATCACGTTTAGCTGAACATTATAACTGTATTAACTAATGAATGCAGCGGTTATATCTTTCCAAGTTCTAGTCTTAGCCACCTCTAAAAAGAGAAAACATCTTTGTGCAGCCCGAGAAAGTGATCAGTGGAACAATTGGGCCTTGAGCTGTTCGTCAATCCCCATGGGAGAGAGAGTGCCAACATACATCCTCAGACGGATCTGGGGATCTCCGGTGCCATCAAACTTTTTTATTTTTGGCATTTTAAATTTTTTGGGCAGTTTGGCATCTAAAAATTAACACAAACTGCCTACATTCAGCATGTATTCTTCCACCCCCTTTTCCTTTCTCAGGACCTTTTCCATACGATCAATTTTCTCTGCTAGTGCAGACTCCATAGACTGGGCAGTAATCTCTCCTTCTATCACAATCGAGCGGGAGACCCGAGGTGGCACAGTAACTTACGGTGCGTCCTGTCCCTGGTTATCATTTCAAAAGTCTTCACTGTTCTCATTCGTATCATTCAGCTATCCGTTTATGCCGGGCAGACGATCCTGAATTGCCCAGATATGCGCTTGGCAGTGGTTTTGAGCTTGGGTTTGCTGCTCCACAGGCCATTGTATCTCAGTGATTGCCCTCATCAGGGCTGTCAAATTAACTTCACTCTCTGCCATTTCAGATGATTCAACTGGCTGTTCAGATAACCTATAGAGTTTTCCTGTCACTGATCGAGCCCAGACACATGTCGACAGTATCTTCCAGACTCAATGATCTAGACCCGAAGAAAACCTAGATCCCCAAAGTAGAATAACCAGTGTCAAACACTTTTCGGACAAGAACTTTGACGATAGGTAGCAAACATCTCATATATCAAAACGACTAATCATAAATAGATACAATTATTGAAACTGAAGCAATGCCCATGTTGGCCCCATACCACCAGCATAACAACTGAAAACTCAAAAACTAGGATGATGGCTAAAAAGGAGGGTCCACCATATTCTAAAAGGGAAGGTTTATCTGAAGAATCTAATGGAAAAATGGGCTGTACTCCAGCAAGAAAATAGAACTAGGCCAAAGGTATCGATTTGATCTAGATTTTTAAAGAAAAATAGGCAGCATAACGGTAGAAAAATAGAACTCGCTCACACGGGCATAACAAAGGATTGAAGAAAGCGAGCCTAATACAAAAGCAGGGGTATAGAACTAACAACCTGGAAAGAACCCGAAAGAGAGAAAAACTATCCTAAAGGCTTCAAAACAAAACATGGGCGTGACCCCGAGAAGAAAACTACAATGAGAAAGCCAAGCAAGGTGAGGAACGAAACCCAGGTAAAAACCCGAAGGAAAGACTAACTTAAATAACAAGAGATAACAGAAAATTTGGGTCAAACTAGGAAAAAAACTAGCCTAAGCCGAACAAGCAATCCTAACAAATGCAAACAAAATATACAATTAACAAAATACATAATCCTACTAAGGTTAGTAGCATCTAATGGGGGGTTCTAAACTACTATATGCAGAGAGGCCGATTTTGGTCAACACTCAGGGTACCTTCTGAATAGAGCCGGGTATATACCTCCCATACCTAGTGTACTGCAGGACATGGTCAAATAGTACGCCTAACTCTTTTACTGCACCTATGAAAGCATACAGTCAGCAAGGTTTACTCGTCTTTTTAATAATTCCCGAAATGAATAAACGATCGGGGCATCGGGTCAACCAAGTAGGGAGATGTGAAGAATAATACACATGCATGCGAGAATGCAAATGAGAAATATATATTAAGAACCAATGACGTTTTCAAGTCTAGCTCTCTTATTTGATTTTATAAATCAGTCCCTAGCGGAGTCGCCAGAAAATACTATGGTGCTGGGATTATAAGATTTTTGAAATGCTCAAAACTAAAAAAATCAAAGGATATTTAAAAAATATTTTAACACCTTGGAAGCTAAATTTTAAAAATCTCTTTTTGTTGAAAATAGAGTCGCCACTTGATTTTTGAGAAAAATAAAAAAAATAAAAAAAAATGGCTACTAATCTTTAAAACGTTTAACTAGAGAAAAAGTGTTCGGGGGCTAAGGTACGAATCGGAGAAGGTGTTAGGCACCCTATTCGTCCAATCGTAAGATTGGCATATACTAATCATTATTAGTTCTTTAATAAGATTTCTCAAATATATGCAAATAATTAAAGTTGAGGCAAATAGAGAACATCCAAAATTAAATACAAAAAATACATAACATGTGTATATAGAATGCCAAAATAAAGCAAATAAGAAAAGAAAATCCTAAGTCCTATGCCATGCAATTCTAACTTAAGAATACATTAAGCAAACCCGCATGTGATATTATTAAAACAACCAAAACTAGCATGATTCAAATAAAATAATAAAAATATGCTAAAAGGGCTCTAAAGTGGACATAAATTTTGCTAACAATATTTATCAAAATCCTAAACTAATTTAAACATGCTTTCAAATAAAATAAACAAAACATTCTCTAATATTATAATACATGTTATTAAATTGCATAAATATAACTAAAAAAAAGAATTACAAGAGAACATCTAAAGAAAAAAAAATTAAGCTAAAATGAAATGTTAGAAAATGTTATTAAATGAAAAGAAAATCTAAATATTTACATTTTATATTTTAAAAGAGACAAAAGAAAATTAAAAGAAAAAAAAAAGAGAAGAAAATTACACTTAAAGATGAAATCTAACTTAAAAGACTTTTTTATGATTTTTGAGTTTAACAAAATGAAATAAAAAATAAATAAATAAGCATTATGGAAAAAAAATAAGCTAACATTAGAAAAATTTTAAAAAAAATAAAACAAAATACTAGTAAATGAAATTACACTAATATTAAAAGAAAAGCACACTAAAAACAAAAGAAAATAAAACAAAAGAAATGGAATGCCAGTAATGAAAAATTAAACTATATTACAAGAAAATAAAATAATAAAATAGAATGCTATTAAAAGAACATTAAATTAATATCAAAAAGAAATAAAAGAAATTAAATACAACTATTTAACTTGTAAATATGAATGTAGTATTGACAACTACATTCATATAAATGTAAGTGTATTATCATAACAATTAACAATATTAACAAGTTGTAATTGTCAAAATATATTAGCACTAATTGATAAATTATTAAAAAGCAACAATATACTAAGTATGAATGTGTAATACAAGTAGAGTAAATAAATTAATCAAACAAATTAAAAAGTAGAATTATAACAAAAATTAGTTAGTTTACTCAAACTAAGCATATTAACTACAAACCAAAAAAAATGTGACGATTAAAGCAATCACGTAAGTAATGTAAGAAAGTACGCAAAATGAAACAATTAACTTAACCTGGTCACTCCAAAGAAGTAGAAAATGGAGTTAGAAAGATCGGAGATCCAAACAAAGTACTTGGATTGCTAAAGAATCCTCGAGTCGGGAAATGGTGATGGGCAATTTAATCCTCAGGCAATAATCCAAGCTAGGGGTTCTCAGTTTCAGGCGTTCGACTCTCGGTACTTCGACAAGGTTTCAGCGTCAGGACTCGGACTCGGACTCGCTTGGCTACTCGACATAGCTTCTTTCTCAAAAAATCTATCCTAAAAACGTACCAGGAGGTACAGTATTTATAAAATTCTTCAACCAATGAGATGCTGACACGTTCTGGGGCACGTCAGGGTTTTTTGAGTTAGCGGCTGCTAGGTACAAACATGGCGGTCGCCATATCAAAGGAAGTTTCCAAGAGGTTCTTTTGGTGGCCGCCACAAAAAGGTGAAATCTTCCAAAAAAGTTCTATAGCAATCGCCACAATGGAGTTGGCAGTTCAAATTGATTTCACTGGTTTGAAGGTTTTGATCATTGGGTTCAAATACTGAGCTTGGATCATTTTCTGAGGATCGTACTGAATCACCTTTTCAATCATTTTCATCATCGAATTCACCTAAGATTAGGCGGGGTCAAATTGGGGTGTCTATAGAGCTCTACCTTAGGTATGTGTGGAAGACTTTAATGAAATCCTCACCAATGGAGAAAGCACTAGCTCCAATGGAAGACCCTAATGGTAAATGGAAGCATTTCAAAAAGCCTTAGCGGATAGCAATCTCTCATATATGGGCTATATAGGGGGAAAATACACATGATGAAATGGAAGACAAGGCAAAGATGGCATCAAAAAAAGGCTAAACAGAGCGGTGTCGAATGAGGAATGGGTCAAATCCTTTCCTCATATGTGTCTGTTTCACCTAGCCATTAAAGCTTCGGATCATTGCCCTATTGTTATTCGTCAAGAGACCTATACTCAGCGAGGAGGGTGCTGGAGAGGGAACTTGAAGCGAAAACCCTATAGATTTGAATTGATATGGTTGAGAGATGCAAGATGTGAATAGATTGTAGACTCGATTTGGAAAGAGAAAGTAAAAAGCAAGAAACATCAGTGGGCTTAAGGTGAAGATGGCAATGCTTAGTGAGAATATGAGGAAATGGAATAAAGAATCCTTAGGTAATGTTCAAAGGTAGCTGAAGGACAAACTAAGTATACTCCAACAACTCCAAACAAATGAAAGCTCAACAAGTTCATGGAAGGAAGAGAAGGCCCTAAAAGCAGACATTGACGAGTGGCTCAAATGGGAGGAGATTTTATGGTGCCAAAGAGTTAGGGCCGACTGCCTAAGGGAAGGAGATCGTAATACGACATTCTTCCATGTCAGAGTATCACAAAGGAGAAGAAAAATAAAATTGTGGGAATGACAGATCATGATGGTAATTGAGTCGAAGATGAAGGTCAAGTGGAAAGGATAATATCAAGTTATTTCAAATTCATTTTAACAAGCTCCAGACTTTCAGGATTCGATCAAGTGCTGGAAGGGGTTGGACAAAGAGTCACCGATGAGATGAATCACACACTTCTCCAAGATTATACTGGAGATGAGATTCTCTAAGCAATTAATCAGATGCGTCCTTCAAAGGCCTTAGGACTAGACGGACAGCCAGCAGGTTTTTATCAAAAGTGTTGGAACCTAATTAGTCATGAGGTATCTTTTGTTGCCCTAGATTTCCTAAATCATAATCACTCCCTTTTTCCTCATTAATGACACTTTTATAACTATTATCCCTAAAGCTAAAAATCCTCGGAAGGAAAATGAATTTTGACATACCTCGCTCTGTAATGTCCTATATAAAATCATTACCAAATTTTAAGCTAATAGACTGAAAGTAATCCTCCTGAAAGTCATTTCTGGTTCCCAAAGCGCCTTTGTTCCTGGCAGACATATAAGCGACAATATTTTGGTGGCTTTTGAAATTTTTTACTTTCTTAAAAACAAAAGTGAGGGATATGACCATGTGGTGATATTAGCAAGGCATATGACCGTGTGGAGTGGGATTTCCTACAGTAAATTATGTTGAAATTGGGTTTTGATCGAAAACGAATTGATATGATCATGAATTGTGTCTACTATTTCATACTTAGTTTTGGTGAACGGGATGAACACTATAACTTTCAATCCTGAAAGAGGGCTTCGGTAGGAAAACCCTCTCACCCCTTATCTTTTCTTGCTATGTGCCGAGGGCTTATAAATGCTTTTACAGAAGGCTGAAATGGAGAGCAAATTATAGAGTATTCGAATATGCAGAAACATCCCAGTGGTTTCTTACTTGTTTTTTCCAGATGAAAGTCTCTTATTCGGTAAGGCAACTATTTCAGAAGCTACAAAAATGAAGGAGGTTCTGTAATATGAAGCAACTTTGGGATAGTTGATTAATTATGACAAATTCACCATTTTTTTCAATAAGAATATCGAGGAATCAGCGAAAGGGGACATCCAAAATATTCTAGGCATGAATTTCTCAACCAATGCTACAAGATACTTGGACATGCCTTTTGTAGTGGAAAAATCAAAATATGAGATATTCAAAAATGATAAGGACAGAATATGGAAATGAATCCACGGTTGGAATGAGAAGTTGCTCTCCTTAGTTGGTAAGGAAGTCCTAATCAAATCAGTGGCCCAGGCTATTCCCACATATGTAATGTCTTGCTTTCGACTCCCAGACATGTTGTGTGGCAACATTGCCTCTTTGTTTGCAAAGTATTAACGGGGGGGACTCAGAAAACAAGAGAAAAATTCACTGGATCAGCTGGTTGAAGATGTGTTCTATTAAGAAAATAGGGAGAATTGGATTTCGTAATCTCAAATTGTTTAACAAAGCTCTTCTAACAAAACAAGTATGGAGACTTATTATCAATCTGAGATCCCTAGTAGCAAAAATTCTCAAGGCCCGATATTTTTCAAATTTGACTATCCTCAAAGCCCAACCGGGGCACAACCCTTCATATACTTGGAGGAGCATCTAGGAAGCTAGGGAAACACTAAGTTATGGCCTAAGCTGACGCATTGGGAATGGCTTAAACATTAGTGTTTGGAAGGATCCCTAGATACCTTCTTCTCCCCTCCTTCAAGCTTATTAGCCCGCCTATCCCAGGGTTGGATGATATGATTATACGAGATTTAATCGATCATCAACAAGGAAAATGGAGAGAGTCACTCATTAAGGAGATTTTTATTGGATTTCAAGCAGATAAAATTTACAGCATTCCCTTCGGATTTTTGGCAAAAGAAGACAGGATGGTTTAGCACTTTGCAAAGCATGGGGCATACACAGTGAAATCTGGTTATTTGGTGGCAAAAACAATGGGTTCCTCAAAGGCATTGTGTTCAGATCAGCAGGCCATGATCTCTTTCTCGATTAAGATTTGAGGGTTAAAAATTCCAAATAAAATAAAGCTTTTCATGTGAAAAGCTTGAACTAGAATACTTCCGACCAAAGTAAATCTCATGAGGCGTAAAATACACACAGATGGTGTATGTTGCATGTGTAATAAGTTTCTAGAATTAGATATTCATTGTCTAAGAGATTGTGTTGCTGCTCAAGAAGTGTGAAATTATTGTAGTTTCCAAGATTGAAAAACGTATAAAGGCGAGGGTGATTTAAGACAATGAATTTTTGATATGTTTACTGTGAATCCAGATCATATAATTGAACTCTTTTATGTTATGGCTTAGATAATCTGATCAAACAGAAATGAAGGTTCTTTTGCCGTGTCCCCAACAAGCATGCGGAGATGGTGAGCTTTGTTGAACAACTTATGACTAATTTTCAGTAAGCCTGCAAACAGTCCGAAATTACCTCCAATCCACTTCCTCCCTTTCGGCAACCTCTAAGGAACAACGAATTCAAGATAAATTAAATTTTGATTAGTGCCCAATTTAAGGATGGTTATGTGCGTGTTGAAATTATTATTAAGGACTCATCGAGTGTCGTGATAAAAGCAAGTTTAGAATGAATTCAAAAAAAATTTGAGACTGGTGTTGTGAAAGCGTTAAGGGCTTATAAGGGTATAATGCTAACAAAAATTCTGAATCTTAGTTTCATACATGCATATAGAAGGTGGCTCTATGATGATAGTCAATACTATTCAACGAAGACATCCCATACTATTTGACTATGGTCTAATAATAGAGAACATTTTGGCATTCATTCCCTAGTTTAGAGGTTTTTAACACTTCTTTGTCCGAAGGAAAGGCAATCGGGTGACGCATGTATTGGCTAGTTGGGTTAAAGATTTGGACGACAAGAGGATTTGGACCTCCAACTTCCCCCAAATTTCTCTTTTTGCTCATGAAGATTTGGAACAAGAAGCTCTTCTGTAGATCTATGTTGGCCTACGAGGGATTAAGGTTATCAATCATTGCTTATCCTTTTGCTCCTCACAAGGTGGAAACCTTATGGTTCCTTGTTTCCTAAGCTTAGTCCCTTTTGTGGGTTCCTAGAGCAGTGTTTTGAGATTAAAAAAAAAAAGGAAGAGATTCTATTATTTATGTCTAATTATGCCAAATTTGACCTCTGTATATTACAATATAACTATTATTTTTTTTCTAAAATAATAAATTTTTATCGATTAGAATTGCCGAACATAATTTATTATTATTATTTCTCATCTAATGAACGATAATTACCAAGATCCATTTATTATTATACAAAAAGTAATATTTAATTTAGAATAGATAAATTTTTAAAATCAACTCACAGTTTTTAAAATCTCAACGACGAATCATAACTGTTTACTCATCAAACAATTATAAAAATATCACAATTACAAATAATAAAGCCGTAACAAATAACAGTTATTATTAGAGTTTTTAGGATCCCTAAGCAGAGTTCTAATAGCCTTCACAAATTTATACAGATAAAAACATTAAAAAAATAAAATCAAATTCAAATAAATTATTACATTAGTTCAATAAGATTGCGTTTGTTAATTTTTCTTTTGTTTTTTAAGTTGTACTTGGGTTACGAAGATGATAACAGATAAGGACTAGTCCTCGCGAGTCGTCTAGTGAACTCAATGAACTTGCAAAAAGTAGCAATCGTTAGACTGGCCGGCAATAAGTGCCAAAAAGCCACTTTGACGGTAGTATGGTATTTAATAAGGGGAAGATAATATGCTTAGATAATGAACTTTGAAAGAGTTTTTCTTAAGAATGCTGGTGCGAACCTCTTTAGCTTGATCTTGACCCCTTTATATAGAGGCTAAAGGGCATATTCCTTTTGGAGTCTCATGATGAGTTAAATTCCAACAGGAGCCTTACCTTGCATATGGGTAGGTCAGGCCCATATCCTTTGAGGTGATGTGTGGCAGTGGACTTGTATGTTTAGTCTTATCGCCATTAAGCCTTACCCTGTAGGTGGGTAGGTCGGGCACATATCCTCTGAGGTGATTTGTGGCAGTAGCAGTAGGCTTGCAAGTTTAGTCTTATTGCCATTAATGTTTTTAACTTAACCATGCTACCTCATTATTACTCGCAACTCGATCACGCTATCCTAATTAATGATTATAGCTCGGCCATGCCAGCACTAACACTTGTATTAAGAAAGTTCGATTTTGGCATTTCTACATGATCCGGACCCTGAATGTCATGGCCTGTTATTGTGACCCGTTGGGGAAAATAACTAAGATCCTAAGATTATGTCTGTAATTTTAGTTAAAAAAATATCTAGATAGGCAATGCCAAAATAGGCTCTAGATTAAAACTTTTTATATCGAACAATCAAAATAAAACCCGAAAATACTCTCAAAGTTAATTTTAGGAATATACCTTTTGAAATCTGGTTGAATTGATTTAGATTGCTGCAATAATTTCTAGTCAACAATCCACCATGATTTTTTTGATTTCTAGTCAAATCTTCGATATAAGCCTTCTGTTGTATTCTCGAATGCTAGAACACGAATGAAGTGTAAGTTTTAATCTATCGTGATCTTTAAAATCTGTCTAGTCACCTATTCTTTAGATTCGAAAGACGTGAAAACCCTAGAATTGATATTTGATCAACTGGCGACTAGATTTTATAACTGTATATAAATAGGTTACAGTAGGGACCTATGGAGTAAATAAGACATAGATTTTAAATGCAATTATAAAACCCTACCTCGACCCAGAAGTAATTTCATAAAAACATAAATTATAATTCATTCCACTAAAGAATTATAATTGCACTCCCAATCTTATTCTCAAAATTGAAGTATTAGAGCTCCTGTTATTAAATGCTTATTATCCTCTCCACGTTAAGATTATAAATTTTCGTCAATTAAATCAAATTACTAATAATTAGATTTAATCGACCTCTTTAATAATTTCCTAAGACATTTCGCTTAACTTATTTAATATGCCGGATTATAAAATCCACCTACAGAGTTTGGCAATATCAAAACTTATAAACTTCTTTAAGAGGGTATCATCAATCCCAATTTTTCAGGACATGAATTTCGTCAAATAATTAATATTCATCATATAATTAATATCGTTATCCAACTCACCTGCAAATATATCCATAAAAGATTATACCCTCTAGTAAATCAAAATAACGAATATTAAATATACGTGTCTAATAATTATTTTTAGATTAAGAGTATAAGCACTCATAATAACCATATGGTGTAAATTAATTTATATAGTTAATACAAAATTAATTACCACAACTTGGTCATGTTCAATATACACAAAGTGAACTAACACAATGAATCGGAACAATTGTCGAAACAATTACCATTTTTCATAATCAAGACAGATCTACTAAAATATTGTGCTACAGCCGTACCGATAGTGTGTTCAAATTCATCTAAACTGTGAACTAAAAACTTATATTCTACAAGAACCGATAATCTGATTTTTTATGTGTAAGTCAAACTCTACACACCATATTAAATACTATATTGAATAAAAAATATTCATGCATAACATTAAATAAATAATAAAATACATACATTGCTCATTAAAATTCTTATAAAATAAAAAATTAATTTTATTAATAAATTAAATTAAATATTAAAACTAAAATCATGATTTTTAGTATACAACTCCAATAATTTTTCTCTCATACTCAAAATCATATTGTCATACATTTGACTTCCATGCCCTCTACGTGACTGTCTAAAGTATTAATTAGTAAACTCTTTGTAAAAAGATCTATAAGGTTATTTGCTTATGTAATTTTAGCCACGACTACATCACATCTCTATACGATCTCTCGTATTAGATGATATTTACTCTCGATGTGTTCCACCTTCCAATGTACACACATTTCCCGAGATAAATTTTTAAAAATCCTTATTTAACTAAAAGTTTGAGTCTGTGTACCCCAAAGTTACTAGACCAGGTAAATTAACACATATTCTTTAGTCTTTTTCAGGTACTTAATTATATGTTTTATCATTGTTTAATGCTTCTATTCTAGATTAGACTGATATACAAAAACTATGCCAACGGCAAAACATATGTCGAATCTAATAAAAAAACATAGCATACATGAGCTTCCTACTGCCAAAGCATAGAAAATCGCCTTCAACTTCTCTATTTTAATAATTGTCTTAGAACACTTATCTTTGAATAGAGTGCTTCCATGCCTCAAAGGGAGAAACTCTTTCTTGGAATCCTACATGCTAAAACAAGTAAGGACTGTATCGACATAAGTAGCTTATGATAAGCCCAACATTCTTTATTTTTGATCTCGCACAAACTTGATCCCGATGATGTGAGTGACTTCTTCTAAGTCTTTCATATCAAACTGGCTGGATAACCATACATTCACTGAAGATAGCACCCCTACAGCATTTTCGTTGAGTAAGATATCATTCACGTAAAGTACTAGAAACACCACCATACTTTTATTACGGTTCTTGTGCACACAGGACTCGTCAAGACTTTGATCAAAATCATAAGACTCAAAAGCCTGATCAAATCGAGTGTTCCAAGACTTAGATGCCTGTTTAAGTCCATAAATGGATCTCTTAAGCTTGCATAACATGAGCTCTTAACTCTTTGCTATGAAATTATCTAGTTGTACCATACAAATACACTCGTCAAGACTTTCGTTAAGAAAAACTGCCTTGACATTCATTTACCAAATTTCGTAATCAAAATGAGCGGCAATGTATAAGAAAATCTGGATAGACTTAAGCATGGCTATCGACAAAAAGGTCTCCTCATAATCGATCATTTCTTTTGAGTAAACTCTTTAGCAACAAGTCTTGTTTTGAAGGTTTTCATCTTCCAGTCTTCTTCTCTCTTCTTCTTATAAATCTACTTGCATCCAATGGATTTAATCTCTTTGGATGATTTCACAAGTTCTCAGATCTGATTAGAGTACATAGACTATATCTCTCAATTCATAACCCTTTGTCATAATTCTACATCTTTATCTTGGAGTGCTTCGTTGTAGTTACAGGGTTCAGCATCCAGTTCTTCTAGGATACTGTCAAAAGACTATCTCAAGAACATATACTAATCGGGTTGACGAATAACTCTCTCACTACGACGAGACACTATCTACGTCTATGTACTAGTAGTGACACGTGCTGATTTTGAACCTTGTGCACCACCATCCATATGCTTTTCTGGTTGTAAAACAAGCATGTTAGTGGTAACACCCTGATCTGGTTCGGAATTAACACATTTCTCGATAATCCTCCTACTACAAGAAGGCAATGAAATATCGATGACACTTTTCTATGGTACTTCTCCCGTACTACTTGTATTTTCTCTCAGCTCTTCCAAAATATTTATGCCTTTGGACTTGTGGTTCATTACATAATTTTCTTCCAAGAATCGGGTATTAGTACTAAAAATGACCTTCTGATCTTTAGGATTATAAAATAAATCACCATTTATTCCCTTGGGATTTCAAATAAAGAAACAGACTTCTGTTCTTAGTTCTAACTTATCCATGTTCCCTTTCAGCACTTGTGGAGGGCACACCCAAATTTGAATATTTCTCAGACTAGGCTTACGCCCAGTTCACAATTCTGTGAGAGTAGAAAATATTGACTTAGAATATATTAAGTTCAGAATATATGCTGTTGTATCTAATGCAAATTCTCAAAATAAATCGGGTAAATCCGAATAACTCATCATAAATCTCACCATCTTCATAAGAGTCCTATTTTTTCTTTCTGATACACCATTCTGCTGTGAAGTGGCTAATGCAGTCAACTAAGATGTAATTTTCTCATCTGATAAATAATTCCTAAACTCTCCAAAGAGGTACTCGCCACCACGGTCAGACCGTAGTGTCTTGATATATTTTTTCAGGCCCTTCTCTGCTTCCGCCTTAAATACTTTGAATTTTTTTAAATATTCAGACTTATGATACTTCAAATAAATGTATCAATACCTTGAGTAATCGTCAATAAAAGTGACAAAATACTCAAAACGTCCTCTAGCTCTAATAGTCATAGGTCCATATAAGTCAGAGTGAATCAGCTTCAATAGTTCTTTAGCTCTATAATCTTTAGCCGAAAACAGCCTTCTGGTCATTTTACCTTCTAAGCAGAATTCATATACTATAAGTGCATCAACTTCTAATGAACTCAAAGGTCTATTTTCAACTAATCTATTTATCCTTTTCAGATTAATATGACCTAAGCGTAAGTGCCAAAAATAAATTTGATTCATTAAAGAAGATTCATTTATCTTAAATAGTGAATTAGATATATTATTCAATTCATTCAGCTGTAGTATAGGATAGATAGGAGTAATAACATAAAGATCATCTACCAATGTACCAGAACAAATAAACTATTTGTTATCCTTAATAACTACATAGTTATTAAAATAAACCAAATATCCATCTTTAACCAATCTAGAAACAAAAATTACATTCCTTCTAATGAATGGTATATGAAGACAACTCCTTAATATTAAAACCCTATCTCTACTCAAATTAAGAGTAAGATCTCCCACTGCAACTGCTGCCACCCTTATATTATTGCTTATGTGCAGGTAAATCTCCCTATCACTAACTTGTCTGGTTTCTTGGAACCTCTATAAAGGATTGAAAATATAATTAGTGACTCCCGTATCTACACTCTAAGTATCAGTAGATAGCATCGCTAAACATATTTTCATAACTAATTAACAGAAATTATCCTTGTTGTTTTGCTTACCAAGATAATTAGACATCATTTCTTCTAGTGCTCTATCTAGTTGTAGTAAAAACATCTGTCTTTTATCTTTTTCACACCAATCTTTGGTCCACTAACTGTTTTAAAAATCGTGCCATCCTATTTTTGAATTTTTTTCTTCTTCTTGCATTTTGATTTAGAGAAATAATCTTTTTTAGAAGCAAACACATTACCTAACTTTCTAAAAACACCCTCAACAATTAAAACAATATCCAGATTCTTTTCTCAGTTAACATAATTTGGATTCGTAAGTTTGTTTTCTTTGAGTATAGTCGCGAGTGAATTGAAAGCTATTTTAATATTAAAAATCACATAATTAAAAACTATTAATTAAGATTAGCAAAACTTTAAATTTTATTTTAAAATCAATTCTCTCTATCATTTAAAAAAAATCGCCGGCAGACTAGTACACTGTAAATAGCATGTCTCGATGGAAAGGATGCCCACTATTCATCATTTGTTCAGACATATTAATTCATATTAATTTTACTATCTAAACTACAGACCGTGCGAAGTAAAATTAAATAGCTGGCGTGGTTTCGATCTTATAAATAATAGCAGTGACTCAGATTGAGAGAATACTATTATTTATAAGTAAGTGTACACCATTACTTAATTCCGAATCAATCGTTTCGTAATGAACCCTTCAGATGGGTAAGTGATTCATACTAATAATTATGTAGAATTATCTTTAAATGAGATTTGTACAGGTGATCTCGTAATCAATTTCATCAAATGAAAAGGAAAGTTCTAATGTCAATACACAAAATTAATTATATTACCTACGAACTAATAACGGAGACTGCGAAATTTATCTGTGAATAAATTCCATCACTCACTCAGTTTTTAAAAAAATTTGAGGGTTATAAAATTTGTTTAATTAAAATAAATTTATAATTTTCGAAAACCACGCATTACAAAAGACTCCAATTTTTAAACCATCTTTATGTATTTTATGTGTAACAAATAAAATTTTTAAATTTTATTTATTTAAAAAATTAATTTTAAATAAAAATTAAGAATTTTATTTTATTTTCCCATAATACATATTCCAAAAAAATAATTTTTTAAAATTAAACTTCTTTTAATTAATTCAAAAAATTCAAAATTAACTATTACGTTTTTTCAAGACAACCGATTTTAAAAAAAATTATCTTAAACGTGTTTTTATGTAACAAAATAAAATTTCAAATTTTTTTTAAAACAATAAAATTTAATTAAAGAAGATTCTATTTTATGTTTTCATTACAAAAAAATTTAATTTCAAATTAACAGAATTAATTAAAACTAAATAAAATAAATAAATTAAAATAAAAGCATCAACGCATTTAAATAAATAAATAAATATATAAAATTCTAACTTTTATGATCAATCTATAACTCTTAAACCAAAAAGCCTGTCATCATCCCAAAAAAAAACCTATAATCCTGTCATAATCAAGATTTTAGTTTTTTAGTTATGTCATAATACTGCAACCAATAAGAAATCTTGTAAAAATCAGTAACTACAAATTACAGTTCCACTAAAATATTGCTGCCGCCCCCTAATCATGCACCACTGCGCCGCGCCGCTGCGCGTACCACGCCCACGTTGTGCGCGCTACTCGCTTGCTGCACGTTCTGCCGCAGCTTTGTTTGGACTTGATAAGCATTCCACTAATTGGACCGTTCCATGATGTTTTTCAATGCATAATCCCAAGCATTATGCGCTGGCCTTGATTATTCTAATCGGCTTGTTTGATCCCAAGGATACATAGAATTACACTTCATGAAGGATATGTGCATTCCAAATTATCCATTAGAATTAATGATTATGATCACACGTGGCTGTAATCAATTAGCAAAGTAATTCATGAATTGCTGGAAACTTGAATGCTCCTAAATCCACCACGAATTCTTGACTCTATGTTGATGTTCATCGACTTGGAACTGTTATTCAACTGTTCACCATGGTTCTTGATACGTTCGGCTTTTGATTACAAAAATCAAAATATAAGAATTTAAAATTAAAAAACAATTATATTACAATGATCTTATACTTCTTTTCGAAGAGTTCACAATCAACTACTATCTTTGTAAAAAAAATATATTACACATTTAATAATCAATAAAATAATTGCAATCAAATATGCAACCATTGACTATTAAAAAGCGAGATTAGATTGTCTATAAAATCAAGTTAGCACAATCTAAATTTATTCGAATTCATGATTCAATCATACATAATCAAAGACAGCTTTGATACCAATTGTTGGAGCAAACTGTTAAGATCCTAAGATTATATTTATAATTTTAGCCAAAAAATATTCGGACCGACAAACGTCAAAATAGGTTCTAGATTAAAACTTTTGATATTGAAAAATCAAAATAAAACTTATAAATATTCCTAAAATTTGTTTTAAAATTATATCTTTCAAAATCTAGTTAGATTAATTCTAATTGCTGTAATAATTTCTAGTCAATAGGACCTTAGTCTTATCCCTACTCCAACAACTTCCACCAAACACAACCCCCACCAAAAAAAAAAAAAAAAAGATAAAAAAATAATAAAATAAAACTAAAGTGCTTCTCAAATATAAATTTCAAACGAAGGAAAAAATTTCAAGCCAACCTTTACGGATTAGGTGAGATGTTGGATAGGTCTTGGAATAAATTCAAACATTATTAATCTGAACAAATTCAAAATAACTTATTACATACAATAAGTTATTATTCCATATAATATTAAACAAATTCAAAATAATATCACTTAAAAATTATTATTCTCACATTTTATTCAAAAATATTTTAATAGTAACAATTCAAGAATTTAGAAAACAACTGACTTCTTTTTTTTTTTTTAAAGAATTAGATCTAATTTGAAGTATTTAGTAATAAAAATTGTTTTGTCTTGAGTTTGGTATTAAGTGGTGAAGCTAAGTAAATTTTGGTAAAGTTAAAATCAAAGTATTTGAGAACTTTTTTATTTGACTGAAGCTAAGTAGAAAATATTTTTGAACTTAGGCTCCAATTATTTTGATGTGATAAAATATTTTACCTATTTTAAACTGTTTGGTTTGATAAAAAGAACATAAAATATTTTATCATAAGACCAAAATTAATTTATAAAAAAAAATAGTACAAATTATTTCACAGTGATGGTGCTAGTGGCGGCAACTTGGTGGCGATGGGCAGTAGCGCGGGTTGTGGGGTAACAATGGCGGTGGTAACAACAACACAAGCGGCTAGTAGCAAAAAGTGGTGATAGCAACTTTTATATTTTAAAAAATAATTTAAGTATTACTCAAACACCAAAAAAGCAAAAACAAGAAAAAAATTATATATCTACTATACTAAACTATACTATACAAAAATATTGATAAGAAGGTATATGCCAAAGGATTCAATTGTCGTTATCTTTTTTTTTTCTTCTGATGCCTAGAAAAATTCTCAATTGTCATTATCATTATGCTTAACACAAACAAATCAATTACAATT
>JAOTRH010449548.1:0-30876 GCA_034768845.1 Heliamphora exappendiculata | reverse complement strand
TATTGTTGAGGCTTGAGAGAGTCGGTGTACCTGTTCTGTGTGGCATGTGGGGCTCGTGGGAGTCTTGGGTCGTAGGAGTCTATCTTTGCTGGTGAAGCATTGTACTATATCTATATATCAAATTATTTTCTAGGCTCTGATGAGTCGTGATACAAAATCGTTTACAAAACTGTTTTTCTTGAGGCTCTTGGGAGTCCTCATATAAAACCATTTTCGAAATGTTTTTCCTTTGGGACTCGTATGAGTTCAAATATAAAATCGTTTTTATGGCTCGTGTGAGTCAAAAACCGCACACCGTTTTTCTAGCATGTTTAGCTTATATTTCATGTTTGTCTAGTTTCTGCTAAGCTTTGGCTCACGGTGTGGGATTTGAAATATTTTTCAGGTACTGGTCATGCAGGTTAATTCGGGGGTGCCGATGTGGCAGAAGATCTGTAGTCTTCTTTTTGTTCTTTTTGGACCATGTATGTGTACATATTTTATCGGTGTTAGAACCGTGTATTCTAAGCCTTTTGGCGGTTATCTTTAATGTATGAATGTTTTGATATGAGAATGAAATCAGGTTGGGTGTTTTATATGGTTGTTTATGGGTGTTTCACGTGACCCGGAGTTTGGGGCGTGACACTTCCCATCTGCTCCTCTCTTCCTCTTGTAGGTCCACTTGCATCCAATAGGTTTTATCCTTTCGGGTGGTTCTACAAGTTTTCAGACCTGAATAGAATACATGGACTTTATTTCTGAATTCATTGCCTTTTGCCAAAGATCTGCATCTTTATCCTAAAGTGCTTGATTGTAGTTACAGGGTTCGATATCTAGTTCTGTCGAAATCATGTCAAAAGACTCTCCTAAGAATATATACCGATCAGGTTGATGAATAACCCTCCCACTATGACAAGGCACTATCTGTGTCTGTGTACTAACAGTAACATGCTGTGCAGAATCTGAACCCTGTATATCAGCACCTTGTTCATGACTTGCACTTGTCCCGATAATCCTCCCACTATGACGAGGCAATGAGATATAAGAGGCTTATGATTCCTCTTCCGTTCTACTAGTATTTCCTCTAATTTCTTCCAGAACAATATTGCTTTTGGGACTGTGGTCCATAATATAATCCTCTTCCATGAATTGGGCATTAGTGCTAACAAAGACCTTTTGATCCTTAGGATTATAAAATAAACCACCCTTTGTTCCCTTGGGATACCCCACAAAGAAACAGACTTCTGTCCTCGGCTCCAACTTACCCGCATTTCCTTTCAACACATGTGCTGGACACCCCCAAATTCGAATGTGTTTTAGATTAGGCTTACGCCCGGTACACCATTTTGTAGGAGTAGAAGGTACTGACTTAGAAGGTACCAATTTTAGATTATAAGCCGTTGTTTCTTATGCAAGTCCCCAAAATGAATTGGGTAATTCCGAATAATTTATCATCGACCTTACCATCTCCATAAGAGTTCTATTGCTTCTTTCTGCTACACCATTCTGCTGCGGAGTGTCCGGTGCAGTCAACTGGGATATAATCTCCTATGACGACAAATAGTTCCTAAACCCTTCAAAGAGGTACTCCCCACCACGGTCGGATCGTAGTGATTTGATACTTTTACCCAAATGCTTCTCTGCTTCCGCCTTAAATTCTTTGAATTTCTCAAAGCTTTCAGACTTACGGTGCATTAAGTAAACGTATCCATACCTTGAATAGTCATCAATGAAGCTAACGAAGTACTCAAAGCCACCTCTAGCCCGAATTGTCATATGACCACAACATCATAGTGAATCAGTTCTAACGGTTCTTTAGCTCCAAAGCCTTTGGTCGAAAAGGGCCTCTTGGTCATCTTACCTTCTAAGTAGGATTCACAGACTAGAAGTGCCTCAACTTCCAATACACTCAAAAGTTCATCTTATACCAGTCTATTTATCATTTTTGGATTAATATGACCCAAGCGTAAGTGGCAAAGAAATGTTTAGTTCATTAAAGAAGAAAATTTTCTCTTATATGGTAAATTAGATTTGTTATTCAATTCAGTTTGTTACAGTATAGAAGAGATAAAAGATACGACATACAGATCATCCATCAATGTACCAGATCAAATAAAATGTTTACTTTTTTTCACAATCACAGAGTCATCAAAATGAATAGAATACATGTCCTTTTATTAAACTCGAGACTGAAATTAAATTTCTTCTAATCGAAGGTACATAAAGCCAATCTTTTAAAAGTAGTATCCTATCTCTACTAAAACTGAGAGTGATATCTTCTACTACAACTGCTGCTACCCTTGTATTATTGCCCATATGTAGGTATATTTTTTCATCACTGCGCTGCCTGATTTCCTAGAATCCCATGCAAAGAATTATAGACATGATTAGTAGCTCCCATATCTACACACCAGGTACGGATAGATAATATCACTAAACATGTTTCAACCACCAGTGAACAGAAATTACTTGGTTTGTTCTGCTTATTGAGAAAAATCGGACACTACTTTTTTCAATCCCCAAATTGGTTACAGTGATAGCACTTGCCTCTCAGCTTCTTCACACTAGCTTTTGGTCCCTTAACTACTTTTGGATATGTGCCTCCTTGTGTCTGAATATTTTTCTTCTTCTTGCCTTTCGGCTTAGAGAAAGAATATTTCTCAGCCACATACACAGAACCTGGCTTCCTAAGAACACCCTCGGCTGCTTCAAGTTTCTCAAGAAGTTCTGCCAATGAAAAGCTGAGCTTATTCATGGTATAGTTCAGGCAGAACTGCTTAAAACTTTTAGACAGTAACTAGAGTATGATATCAACCAAGGTTTTTTGATCAATTTCAGCTCCTGGGATCTCCAGTTCATTCAGAAGACTGATCATCTTCAGAACACGATCCCTCACTGGGGTGCCTTTAGCCAAGTTTGCATTCATTAGAGATTTCATGGCCACTTGCCTAGCAGCACGATCCCCAAATATTTTCTTGAGGTTCATAATCATGTCATAGGAACTAGGCATAAACTGATGCTGATGCTACAAAACATTTAACATTAAAGCCAAAATGTAACAGCAAGCCATCTAATCAGCTTTCTACCACTTCGGATCGACCTAGGTTTCCTATTCGGTCGCCCCCACATCTGGTATGGTGGACATATATTAGTTAATACAAATTTGTATTCCTCAGTAGTTAAGACAATGTGCAAATTTCTTTTTCAATTAACATAGTTTGGTCCGGTAAGTTTGTTTTCTTTTAGTGTTGAAGCGAGTGGATTGATTGCCATTTTTAATTCTGAGAATCACATAATTAAAAAAAATACCGTTAATTATGACAAGCAAACTTTGAATTTATTTTAATTTGGTTCCTTCTACCATTTAAAAAAAATTCTCCACCAGCCTGATATCTGTGAATAACATGCCTCGATGAGAGGACATCTACTATCTATCGTTTGTCCAGACGGGCCAATTTTTTTTAATTTTACTATCTAAACAACTGACCATGCCAAGTAAAATTAAATAACTGACATAGTTTTGATCCAGTATATAATAGCAGTGACTCAGATAGAGATGATACTATTATATGCAGTTAAGTGTTAACAATTACCTAATCCCAAATCAATTATTTCGCAATGATCCCTTCAAATGGAGAAGTGATCTACAGTAACAATTATCCAGAACTATCTCTAAAAAAGGTTTGTACTAGTAATACCGCAATTAATCTGTCTAATGGAGAGAAATGACTTACTACCAACACGTAGGATTTAATTACATCGCCTACAAACTGGTGATGAAAACCGCATAATTTATCTGTGAATAAATTTTCTCTTCCACTTAAAATTTTAAAATAATTTTGAAGGTTATAAAAATTCGTTTAATTAAAATAAATTTATTAATTTTGAAAAATACACGATCTGAAAGAATTAAACATCTTTCCACGTACACGATTCCAAAGATTCCAGTTTGCCAAACCATCTTTTTGTGTTTTGACGCGTAACAAATAAAATTTAATAAATGCACAATTTTTCCTTCATCTTTACAGCTAAGGTAGTGATTAAAAGCATTTATTTATTTTATTTTTTGTTACACATTTTTTGAAAAATAATAATTTATTTAGATTAAAAAAAATTATTTAATTAATTCAAAATTCAAAATTAATTTTTACATTTTTTCAAGATATTCGATTTTATAAAAAATTATCTTCAACGTGATATTTTGTAAAAAATAAAATATCTAAAGTTTTTCTATTTAATTAAAATTTTTAATTAAAAAAACTTAATTTTATTTTTCATTACAAAATATTTTAATTAAAATCAAATTTTTTGAATTAATTAAATTAATAGAAAAATATAAAATAGATATACATCATCCACGTAGTTCATATAAATATAAATGCAAGATATGTATATATCCTGATTTTATGATCAAATCGAAACTTTAAAGAGTTTCAGTCTCCAGTTGAAGATAAACTGTAAGAATCCCTTTCTAAACCAGTTTATTGTATTTTGATTGTATTAGGCTTCTCTAATATGCTGTGATATACTAATATATCACACGAGAATCAAAACATATCAGAATATTCTATCAAAACAACCCCCGAACTAGCTCTACCACCACCGGCGCCACCTATGCCTCCAACTTTAGGCGGCTTCTGCCACCTCCTCCATACTCCGTTTTTGATGCCATTTTTTTTTAAAAATAGCTCTGGAAAAGTCGTATTTTTCAATAAAAAATCATACCGAAAATAGTCCAAAAAATGGCCATCGAAACAGCCCGAAAGTCGCCGCCCACTTCAACCCACTATTTTGGCTTTTTCGGTGCTGTTTTTGCTCCTATTTTTTTAAAAAAATAGCATTAATATCCAACAATTTATTGCTTCAGAGAACACTTCAAAAATAGTCCTGAAAAGCCTTGAAAAATAGCCCTGAACTGCGCCTGTTTGCGCTGTCGCCAGCCGCCAAAAATAGCCACTGTTTTTGCACTTTTTGCTGCTTATTTGGCCTGATTTTTTAATGTTTTTAGACAGTATTTTAAGATATGTTTACTGCTATTTTATGCCTAAAAAATTGCTCAAAAAATAGTTCCAAAAACATCCCGAAAATAACAAAAATAGCCCCAAACCGCTGCCGACAAAGCCGCCAGTGGTAGGTAATTTTTGTTGATTTTTGCCACTATTTTTTACTTATTTTTGCTGTTATTTTTAATACATAAATACTGTAAAAACTCACTAAAAAAAACTATTTTAAAATCGTTAAAAAATTACTGCGATCCGTGGCCCATAAAATCCAAAACCACCGCTAATACCGCCGCATGTTCTTTGTGTTCTTAGATATTCAACATGTTCTTAAATATTCAAAACTGATATTTAAAAATAAATAATAGCTATTACATCAAAAACCAATGTCCCGTAGGCTCACATTCGATCTAAAAAACATAATCTATCATGATCAACCCTCGTGATTAAAAAATTAATTATAATCATCATTCAAGCCATTCAATCAGACATGAAAAATATGATGATTATAAAATTGAAATTAGAACGTCTGAAAGACAAAATTAGCACAGTTCTAAATCTACATGACCTCTCGATAAACCATAGACAAAAAACAAAACGGCTTTGATACCAATTATTATAGGCAAATCTGTCAAGATCATTGTTTTTGTAAGTAATTTTTGATAAAAAATTAACTAGACGGGCAAACGCCAAAACGAGCTCCAGATAAAAATTTTGACGTCGAACGATTAAAATAAAAATTCGTGCAATCACAGTTAATTTAGAAGAATACCTTTTACCGGTCGATTCTTCAACTACGATTTTGATTCCGAGTTAAAACTCCCGTCAGACCTTCTACTGTATTTTCTTATGCGATTCTCGAATATAGTGTAGATTACAATCTATCGAGAACCTGTACCGGCAGAATCTTAGCAGCTTTAGTCTTGAAGACAAGTTATGAATTTAGTTCAGCCTACCTACATATTTATAGGGCTACAACATGGACTTATTGAGTAATTATAACGAAGACTTCTAGTATAACCCAGATACGTATCCAGCGATTTTGCAATTAAGAAAACCTCTCAGCGGTATCTGTAATTATGAAAGTCTTGCAACAATTTTTGTAATTTTCATAAAATACTAAATTACAGTTCATACCACTAAAGAAAAATAATTACACTCTAAGCCATAATCTCAAAACCATCTTGCATTGAGCTCTTGTTACTAAATACTTAACTTATCTCTCTACGTTAAGATTTTTGATATTCTCTAATTAAATTTAATTACTGACAATTTAATTTAATCGGCATCTTAAAATTTCTTAAACCCTTCCGCTTAACATATTTGACAGCCAAATAATCAAATCCACCTACTGCGTTTGGCCCAGTCAAAACTTATAAGCTTCCTTAATGGGGTATCGTTAATCCCGATCTTTCGAGACGTGGATTCCATCAATAATTAATATTCACCATATAAATAATACCGCCATTCAACTCACTAAAAATTTAGACCCATATAAAATCGCACCCTCTAATGAATCAAAACAATGAATATTAAATATACGCAAATTAATAATTATTTCAGAATTAAGAGCATAAGCACTATTTATAATAACATTGAGGTGTAAATTAATTTATATTGTTAGTATAAAATTAATTAATCCAATGTGTCCCGTTCAATACACACAAAGTGTACTAGTACAAAGAGTCGGAACAATAGACGATACTATTATCTATTCTCCGTAACCAAGATAGGCTTACTAAAATTTTGTGTTATAGTCTTACCGATGGTATGTCCATTTTTATCTAAACTGTGAACAAATAACTTATATTTTACAAGAACTTAAAATCTGATCTTCTGTGTACAAGCCGTACTCTACACACCAGATTAAATACTGTACAGAATAAAGAACATCCATGCATAACATTAAAAAAATGATATTACATACATTGCTCATTAAGATTCTCATAAAATAAAAAATTAATTTTATTAAAATTAAATTAAATACTAAAAACATAATTTTCAGTATACAACTTTAACAGGAGTTATGCTCGATTGAAGTCAGAACAACAAAGAGTCACGGAAGTGCGTTTAGACGAAAATATGAGCATTCGAAGGGAAATCAAACAAAAAGAATTTTGTTCGAATGGAAATAAGAGCGTTCAGACATAACCGAGGAAGAAGGAATTTCGTCCAAACGGAACGAAAATCGTCTAAATAGAACGGGACAATCACAGTTTGAGTAAAACACTGCAATAAGGGGTGTGGATAAGTTCCTATATAAAGGAGGCGTGGGATAACATGAAGGACATTCTGACATTTAGCTAAAAAGCTTTTGAAGGAAAGTGTAGAGGCTTGAGAAGTGACAGAGAGTCAAAGATGGAGGCCCGAGATTTCAATCTTCTTCAAATCTTCATTGATTCGAGCTGCAACATGAGCGGCTAGTCTTCTTCTTCCTAGAGATGATGGACCCCAAGTCGGTATTTTAGTGTAGTTTAGATTTTTATTTCTTTTCTATTCGAATTCAATTCATTGTATGATTTTAAGACATTGACATTTGATCAACAAGTTTTTAATTTAATTATCTATTTTTTATTTTTACTTTTTGTAATTGTAATAACGAAATCATGCAATTGTTCCATGTTCTTGTTCTTATCCAAACGTGATATATCTTATACTTAGATAGGATGGGTCGTGTCGGGATCACTCAAACGATGCATGCCACGTCTAATCTCACGCCCCAAACACCAGGGTCACGCGAAAGCCCACTAAAATTCTATTTTTAGAAAATAAGGTTTGAAGTTGGAAAACCATCAACTCAAAATATGCAACATTTGGATAAAAGATTCCTAAAGTTCATCTCTCATAAACAGTAAACATGCAAACTCATACATGAATAAGTATATCGCCTCAAGGCGTACAAAACTCGCCTTCTGAAACAGGCATCACATGTAAAAGTGCATGTCTCAAAATAGGAAAAATTACAGCGAATCTTTCGTCACCACATGCATCTAGGTCAACTCCTCATGTTCACTTGAAAATAGTTTTACTGTAAAATCCCACACCGTTAGCCGAAACTCAATAAAAACAGACTATAAAGCTATAAAGCAGGTCATGCAATCATAAGCATAAAGACTCAGCCACAGGAGCCAAAAAAGTTTTTCTCAGAAAAACCACAAGTTTTCCATCCTAAAAACCATGCATATCATCCTCACAGATATCATGCTACAGTTAAGGGAAAGCAGTAATTAAAAACCTGATTTTATTCACCTGGATCACACAACCGGAATTAAAACGTTATTTTCCCACTCGGAACACACTACCAAGGAAAATACAACGATAAACAGTAATAAAATACTATGCCCCACTCAGGCCACACAGCCGAGGAGAAAGAGATAAAATAAAATCCTATGTACCGACTCTGCCACACACGCACGGATAAAAGTAACAACTATAGACTCTTGCCCATTACTCTAAGACCACCACCTAGGGCCTGCTAAGTAATGACAAGTTCTATACGGAGTCACAACAATAAAGCCACTCACGGGGCAACCGGCTCTTTTACGGATTGCCACGACCGATGGAAAGAGCTTCCAAACCACGTTTACGGGGATTAACCCGAAGGACCGTAGCGAACCTACTCTGCACACGTTTTTGGATTTCTACCAAGGAGCAATAGAAGCCCCACTCAAAACATCCACTGTCACGGTACATCTATGGAAAACATTTTAAAACCAACTGTAGCTTAACTACGAAAACTCGTAAAAATAGGTATACAACACGTGTATAGAAAGAGATCTAATCCATCAACTATGGAGATCAACTAGCATGTAAAAACACATTCCCATTAAACGTTTTGAAAGTTGAGCCTCAACTCCAAGGATTAGCTCCAAACCTCCAAAGAAAACATATTTTTCAAAGTTTTCATAAAAACTCCTTTTTCAAACCATCATTTTACCCAAAGGAACCACCAAACCACCAAAACAAACACCAAACGCCCACACAGGACCCCAGTCGACTAACCCACCATGCCCAGCCAACTGAAAACACACTAGAAAGCATGAAAAACCAAAACATAACCATTTCAGTCAACTGACCTTCAAGTCCAGTCGATTGACCTCCCATGGACATGATCCAGTCGACTGATTATAAAGATCCAGTCGATTGACCTCCCATGGACATGATCCAGTCGACTGATTATAAAGATCCAGTCAATTGACCCTGCACAAAACATATTTTTGAGCTACGATTTTGGCCTCCAAACCTCAAACTAAGCCTCCCAACATCCACCTAACACCGTCGAATGTTCCCACGCCCAAGCCTAACACCAAAACCTCGAAAATAAACTCTCGCAACACACTTCTATCCACTAAAAACTCGATTTGAACATAAATCACATTTCATGCATTTTTAAATGGTGAAGATGCATAAGATTACACGTAACACCCTTTAACAATGATACGGTCTAAGATCCTAGCTCGGTGAGTTAAAAATTTAATGTATCAATCCACGTGCAAAACCAACCTTCGCCAGAATGAAATTTCATTCGGATGAAATCGTAGACTATCATGCCAATAACAAGGATCGGCATTGGGTCGTCAAAAACTAAGCCCCAGGTCACCGAGAAGTTAGAAAGAAGGTAGAGAGAAAAAAAAAACTTACCGGGTAGGTTTTGAAAATATCTAATGCCAGATATTTGTAGGCCTCCAAAATATCTTTTTTTTTTAAATTTTTAAAACTTGTACCGCAACTCCCAACAACCCCGGGAACCAACCCCGCATGCATAATTAAACTCAATCATGCATCAAAACGCATATGAACATGCTAAAGGCAAAAATGGCAAAACGCGCGTCAAACATATATATAACTCAAAATTGAAACGGAACAGGGTCTCACAACTCTCCCCCCTTAAGGAATTTTGCCCCTGAAGTTCACTACAAGGTCACAAGGTGAACAACTCCGGGTATCTAGCACGAACCCCAGACTCAAGCTCCCACGTCACTTCTTTAACCCCATGATGAAGCCATAGGACCTTGACATAGGTGATTGTTCTCCCTCTCAACACCTACTCCTTCATTTCAAGAATCTTCGCTGGATGCTCCTCATAAGTACCATCCTCATCAACCCGCAGCTCGGCCCAATCTAACATATGTGAAAGATCAGGCTCATACCTCTGAAGCATAGAAATGTAGAACACATTGTGCACAGATGCCAACTAAGGTGGCAAAGCCAAATGGTATGCAACCTCTCCAACCCTATCAAGGATCTCAAAAGGTCCAATGAAGCGCGGTGATAGCTTCCCGCTACGATCAAATCTCATCAAACTTTTACATGGAGAGACCTTCAGGAACACTTGATCTCCCACTACAAACTCCAAAGGTCTTCTCCTCTGATCTACATAACTCTTCTGATGGCTCTGAGCTGTCAGTAGATGCTGGCGAATCACTGCAATCTTCTGTGTCGTCTCCTGCACCATGTCTGGTCCTAAGACTGTGGTCTCTCCCACATTTGTCCAACACACGGATGACCTACACGGCCTACCATACAAAGCCTCATACGGTGCCATCCTAATACTGGACTAATAGCTGTTGTTGTATGCAAACTCTGCCAACGGTAGATGATCCTCCCAAGAACCTCTAAAATTAAGGATACAAGCCCTCAACATATCCTCTAGAATATGTATGGTCCTATCAGACTGACCATCCGTCTAGGGGTGAAAATTAGTACTGAACATCAAGTTCGTCCGCAAAGCCTCCTAAAGACTCTGCCAAAAGCACGGGTCTTGGTCAGAAATAATAGACACTGGCACACCGTGTAACCAGACTATCTCTCTTACATACAATCAACTCAATCTATCCACCGAATCCTTCACGTGGATGGGGAGAAAGTATCCAGACTTCGTCAACCTATCAACCACAACCCATACGGCGTCGTGTCCCCTAGGTGATTGAGGAAGTCCCGACACAAAGTCCATCGTGACATTCTCCCACTTCCACTCTGATATCGGTAATGGCTATAGCAATTCTATCGGTATCTAGTATTCTGCCTTCACCTTATGACGGTAAGGCACCGAGAAACAAACTGAAGCACATCCTTCTTCATTTGCATCCAACAGAACTGATGACGTAGATCATGATACATCTTCGTGCCTCTAGGATGCATTGCAAGGCGAGAATGATGACACTCATGTAGTATATTAGCACGACATAACTCTGGTACAAATAACCTTCCCGCCAACCTCACACTCTGATCTGAACCTATAACTCATCCCGCTAGGTTCTCTCCGCGAGCAACACGATCTCGTATCATCTGAGCCTCCTGATCCATCTGCTGAATCTCTAGCACTCGTGCAATTAATACAGGTCACGAAACTACTGAAAATAAGGTGGCACCCGTCGCTATCTCTCCAAGACACAAACTAAACTCGTCAATCTCTCCAAGCATGTCCCACTCACGTATAGCCACAGAAGCTAACGATCCATGAGATCTCCTACTGAGAGCGTCAGCCACAACATTGGCCTTCCTTGGATGATATTGCAAGTCAAAATCATAATCCTCCAACAATTCCATCCATTGTCGTTGGCGCAAGTTCAGGTCCTTTTATGAAAACAAGTATTTTAAGCTCTTAGGATCAGAGAAAACCTTGAAGTGCTCACCATAAAGATAGTGACGCCATGTCTTCAAGGCAAAGACCACAGTTGCCAACTCTAGATCATGTGTCGGATAGTTCTTCTCATGCGTCTTTAACCTTATCTCCCTACATCAGAACGCATCCAAGACCGTCATGTGATGCATCACAGTACACTGTATATCCCAAGCCTCGCTCTGGAATAATTAACACTGGCGTGCTAATCAACCTCGTCTTCAACTCCTGGAATGCCGACTTACAGGACTCACTCCAAACGAACACAACTCCCTTCCACGTCAGATGCATCATCGGCGCTGCGAGCCTCGCAAAATCCTTCACGAATTGCTGATAGTAACCTACTAAACCCAGAAAACTACAGATCTCAAAGACATTTTTCGATTGCTCCCAACTCATCACAGCATCCGTCTTCGATGAATCCAATAATACTTCGTTTGTCGGCACTACGTGTCCAAGAAACCTCACCTCAGACATCCAAAACTTGCACTTCTTGAACTTCGCATACAAGCGATGCTCTCTCAGAGTCTGTAGAACAACACGTAGATGGTCCTCGTGTGCCTCCCTAGTGGGTGACTAGATGAGAATATCATCCACAAACACCACCACAAAATTGTCCAAATAAGGATGGAAGATTTGGTTCATCAAACTCATAAAAGTAGCAGGAGCGTTCGTCAGACCGAACGGCGTGACCAGAAACTCATAGTGACCATAGCGAGTCTAAAAGGCGGTCTTCACTATGTCCTCGTCCGTAATCCTCAACTAGAGGTATCCTGATCTCAAATCAATCTTTGAGAAGAAGCTCGACCCCTTTAACTGATCAAACAAATTATCTATCCTCGGCATTAGATACTTATTCTTCACTGTCACCTGATTCAGCTTCCGATAATCGATACATAATCGCAAGGATCCATCCTTCTTCTTAGCAAAAAGAGCAGGAGCTCCCCACGACGAAGTACTCGGGCGTACAAACCCCCTATCAAGTAACTCCTGAAGCTATACCTTGAGTTCATGCAACTCAGCGGGTGCAAAATGATAAGATGACATAGTTATGGGAGTAGCTCCTGGAATAAGATCAATAGAGAACTCAACCTCACGGCTCAGCGGCAACTCAAATAGATCGTCAGGGAAGGATCTGGATAGTCGCAAACTATCATAGGTAACTCTCCTCGAGCCCTAACTAGGACGTCCAACATGAGAACTGAAAAGAGAAAACTCAGGTTACCCTAGTTTCGCACAGCACCGGGCATAGACACCAAATCCTCATCCTAGTCACCCACAAAATAGAAACAATCTCCCGTCGGTGTACAAATGTTACCCTTCGTCAATCACAATCGATAAAGGCACGATAGATGGTCAGCCAATCCATCCCTAGGATAACATCAAGCGTGGTCATGTCTAGAATGATAAAGTCAAAGTCTAAACAACGACCGGCGACCTCCAACTCGCAGGACCTACAAACACAACTCAGCATCACACTCCCACTGGTTGGGGTTTCCACGCTCAAAACACTACCCAACAGGTCTATTTCCAACCCCAAAGAAGATGTAAAAGTGGAAGAAATAAACGAATGCGATGCTCCCGTGTCGATAAGAACATTGGCCCATGATCTAAAGACTACGAGAGTACCTCGGATCATGGATGTGGTAGCAGCAGCATCGGGCACAACCGGTGCTCGAAATGAACTGGGATCTATAAGAACATATGCTTTGGCCTGTCCACTGCTGTGGCGTTAGGATTTAGTGGTTTTTAGAAAAATAAGAGAATTCAAAGATGTTTTGAAAAATATTTAACACCTTGAAAGCCAAATTTTAAAAATTCATTTTTGTTGAAAATGAAGTCGCCACTTAGTTTTTGAAAAAAATTAAGAAAAACAAAAATGGCTACTGATCTTGAAAACATTAAACAGAGAAAGAGGGTTCGGGGGCTAAGGTACGAATCGGGGAAGGTGTTAGGCACCCTGTTCGCCCAACCATAAGGTTGGCCTCTACTAATCATTACTAGGTCTTTAATAGAATTGTTCAAATGCATACAAATAAAAAAAATAGAGGCAAAGAGAGAACATCCAAAATCAAATATGAAAAATACATAACATATGTACTTAGCACTCCAAATCAAAACAAATACAGGGACAAAATCCTAAATCCTACGGTATGTAATTTCTAACTAAAGGAAACATTGAGCACACCCGCATGCAATTTCACAAAAATAACCTAAACTATTATAGTATACATAAAACAATAAAAACATACTAGAAGTTGTCAAAACTAGCTAAACATGGATTTGCTACAAAAGATGAATTAAACTATCCTAAACATGTTTTCAAATAAAGAAACTAAAACATGCATTAACATTAACATAATGAATTAGTAAAAAGAAATGCAAGATGCAAAATAAAACATGCACAAAAAGATCCTATGAAAAAAAAGTTTACAAAAGAAACTTGTACTAAAAAGAAAAAGATTACAAAATGCTATGAATAAAAGAACAATCTAACTATTTACATTTTATATTTTGAACAAAACAAAAAAAAATAAAAGAAATAAAATGAACAAACGAGTTTCAATTATTAAAAGACTTTTTGTGATCTTTTTTGGCTTAATAACATGAAACAAAAAAAAAGAAAGAATTATGAAAAGAAAATAAAGCTATAAAAAAAAGAAGAAGAAAATGGTGCTTTACACTAAACACTAACATTAAGAGAAAAGAAATACTAATCAAATTAATATTAAAAGAAAAAAAAATGAAACATTATGAGGAAAATTTTAAAACTAATGATGAAAGAGAAGAAAAAGAAAAGAAAATAAAATATTAGTAAAAGAAATTACATTAACATTAAAAGAAAAGAAAAAGATAGAAAATAAAAGTTAGAAAAAGAACATTAAGTTAAAAGAAAATAAAATAGAACATTAGAATTAAAGAAAAAATAAAATAAAATAAAATAAAGTACTGGTAAAAAAAATTAAGCTAACTAAAAAGAAGAAAATGAATGCTAGAACGTAAAAAAGCAATATTGAACTAACTATTACAAGAAGATAAATGTTAGAAATATAGAGAAAAAAAAAAGCAGAAATACTAAGAAATTGAACTAACACTAGAAGAAAAAAAAAAGAAAGAAAACAAAGAAAATGAAGAATAAGTAACTAAGAAATTATTAGAAAATGTGAATATAGTATTAAAAAAACTATATTCACATGAATGTTAGTGCATTGATAATAACAATTAACAATATTATAAGTTGTAATTGGCAAAATATGTTAGCACTTATTTAATGAATCAATTAAAGTAGAAGATAATGTGCTTAGTGTGAAAGTGTAAACTAAGAAATTAATTAAAGCAACTAAATTACACGAGGCAATGTAAATGAAAAACAAGATTAACTATGTAAATGAAAGAAATACATGAATTGAAATTAAATGTAACCCGATCACTCCAAAAGAGAGAGAATGGAGTTAGAAGGATCGGGGATCCAAACGAGGTACCTAGATTGCCGGAGAATCCTCAAGTCGAAAATGTACTTCAACGTTCTAATACTCATGTGGTGATCCAAGCAATGCAGGTTTCGGAAGTTCGGATCTCGGTATCTCGGCAGGACTTCGGTGTCGAGAGTCACAATTGCTTCGCAACTCGACAGAGCTTCTCTCACTAACCCACCCACTCAAATTCTGTGCTAAAAAACGTACCAAGGGTATGGTATTTATAGAATTCTTCAACCAATGAGATGCTGCCACGTTTTAAAGCATGTCAGGCCATTTGGAGTTGGCGGTCGCCACAATGTAAGTTGGCAGTCACCATGTTTTTGAAAGGTTCCACAAAATTCTATGGCGGTCATCATAATGTAAGATAGCGGTCGCCATAATAAAAGGTGGCGGTCGCCATTTTTTGTTAGGATTTCCAAGAGGTTCTATTGGCGGTTGCCACAATGAACATGGCAATCGCCTTACTTGGGCAGCAAGTTCCAATGGTTCGACAAAATTTTATTTGGCTTGAAGGTTTCGGGTTCAAATACCAAGTTTGGATCACTTCCCGATGACCGTATTGAGGCACTATTCCACCTGTTTTCATCATCGAATTCGTCTAAGATTAGGCAGGGTCAAATTGGAGTGTCTACAGTTGCCCCTCTTTGATATAACTTGTTTAGCAATGCATGATACAAGTTATATCAGAGATCCAGAGACAACAATCATTTGACCGAGCCGTCAATCTTAGGCCACAAGCACACAAGCATTCATATGAAGTTGGCTAAATTCGAGTTTTTATCGAGCTGCCTACGTACCCCCTTTGCTAGGGACCAGACCATAACGTAGTTCATGGGGTAAAATGCAAGATAAGAAAAATAATGCGTGACAAGTATAGTGTAATGGAATGCGAGTCAATTTAAGGTCATGAGGACGACCGATGAGTCAGTTTAGGGTCGTGAGGATGACCGACGAGTCAGTTTAAGGTCATGAAAAGGACCAATGGGTTAGTTTAAGGTCATAAAGAGGACCGACGAGTCAGTTTAAGGTCATGAGGAGGACCGAATAGTCAGTTTAGGGTCATGAAGAGGACCGATTAGTCAGTTTAAGGTCACGAGGAGAACTGAGTAGTCAGTTTATGGTCATGAGAAGGACCAAGGAGTCAATTTAGGGTCATGAGGAGGACTGGCGAGTCCGTTTAGGGTCATAAGAAGGACCGACGAGTCAAAAAAATATCGCACTAATAGGTCGAGTTAAGACCTAAAAATTTAAAACGAGGTGCGGGATAAGGAATAATTAAAAGTCAAGTTACGGCTTAAAATTAATTTTCTCGGAAAGAGAGACTACGAATAAATAGGTTAAGTTAAAACCTCAAAATTTGGGACGAGGCGCAAGATAAAAATAATTAAAAGCCAAGTTACGACTTAAAGTTAAATTTATCGGAAAGGATAATCACATATTAACAGGTTGAGTTAAGACCTATAAATTCGGAATGAAAGCTGGATAAAAATAACTAAAAACCAAGTTACGACTTAAAGTTAAATTTATCGAAGAAATAGACCACGAAATAATAGATCGAGTTAAGACCTAAAGATTCGGGACAAAAGTGGAATAAAAATAACTAAAAACCTAATTTACGACTTAAAATTAAATTTATCAGGAAGAAGACCACGAATTAATAGGTCGAGTTAATATCTAAAAAAATTCGGTTGCCTAGCATACTAGGGCTTTGGGGCTCCTAATCTTTTACTAGGACGTACAAAAACCAAAGGATCGTCACTTACACACGAACCTAGGGTTAGAAAGATTTGCCTGATTTATCAGGGCTTGGGGTGCCTTGTTTTCTAGGGCTTAAAAGAACTAAAGAGTCGTCACTTACATACGAACCTGGGGGTTTTTTATTGCTTTTGGTTATTTGTACTTTACTTATTTGATATCTTCTCTGCTTGTTTTCTTCTCTTCAGGTCGGTCATTATGTCCATGGCTTCGGAAGTTCTACCTCTGGGGAGGTGTTGGAGTGGTATGATGCCTCTGGGGAGGTGCTGGAGTGGTCCGAGCAAAACCAGCCGTGCTTACATCGATGCCTCTGGTTTTGCTCGGTTCATACCCCTATTGGGTAGGACGAGCAATGACCGGGTATGGTTGACATCTTTGGCCGAGTGGTGGTGGGATACCACCAACACCTTCCATTTCACCACCTTCGAGGCTACTCTGCCGCCTCTGGATTTTGCACTCATCACCGGTATTCGGGTTGGGGGAGCCCCTATTCCGTTCGACCCATCCATAGGCCAGTCGACCGACGGGCTACGGTATTTCCTCGGAGCAATCCCTACGCAGATGGATCGCGATCAGGTCTGGTATACCTGGTTTTTTGAGCGGTTCAAACACTTTCAGTGCACCGAGCCCCGCCACTACGAGTGGGTCACCCGAGGCTTCATGATGTATATATTCAGTACCTCCTTATTTTTGAATAAGGAGAATACTGTTCATTTACATTACTTGGGCAGCCTGGCTCGTCTTGACCGGGTTGCTACTTATGATTGGGGAGGAGCCGCTCTTGCTACACTCTACAGCTTCATGCAGACACTGACTCAGTTCCCTCAGGAGCTTAGTATTGGGGGATACTGGAGGGTTTGAGAGGTACGATTTAGTTTCTGTAGCTTCTCTGTTCATTTCTGTTGTTTGTTATTGTCTGTTTGCTGACATCTTCCTCTTTGCAGTTGTGGACTTATGAGTTCCTCGGGCTTTACGTCCCGGTGAACTCTTCTGCAGACCCATCAGTCATTCCCCGGGCGGCCCCGTGATCCCGAGGCCTGAAGGGGAAGAAGGCTGGAGAGAAGGATATTGATCGGTTTCTGGTGTCACTAGACCGACTGACCCCTGACCAGGTATCATTTTCACTACTCTCTGTATCGTACTGTATTGCACTATACTATTTTGTTCTTCTCTGCTCTGTGCACTGATTACTATATTTTGTTCACTTATCGTTATACTACACGGCATTTACTGCACTGTTCACTACACTGTTCTTTATTCTAGACACTGATCACTGTGCATTATTCTTTATTCTGGACAATGAACACTACGCACTGTTATGCACGGCTTACTGTTCTTCGCATTGTATTGTACTTTGAACTTCTACAGGTCGACTAGGATGTCTGGAGGGGCGTAGAGGATCGGGCTAACGCAGATCTGATGCGCAGCTGCGATATCGCTTCTAGGCGGATCCTGCTGGAGGGTCCATTCGGTAGGGAGTATTATCTAGGGGAGTGGGTGGTCCGCCAGTCGCTCGGCCTGGATCACTTTCTTATACCGGTGGTTCCTTCAGCCTACATGTGTCGAACCGATCATCTGAGCCGGGTCAACCTTCTCCTAGAGCTGGTGGGAACTCCTGCTGTTGAGCTGCTAGTGGCAGAGGGAGATTATAATGCCTGGGCCCGGGCCCATTTGTTAGGACCACTTGGTCCTGGACCGGCTGCCCTAGGTGGTAGGAGGAGACAGATGCCAGAGGACAAGGGAGCTGGTGTTGGTGTAGCTGTCGGTGCTGGAGTGGGAGCTGCCGCTACTACTGTTGGGAGAGCTGGAGTTGGGGCAGCTGAGATACCCTGGACTGTGCCGACCATCGTGGTAAGGTATCCTTTTGATATCCCCATTCCAGTTCCTCCGGTTTCGGAGTTCCAGTCAGTATATGCTTAGGTTCGTTCTTTTCCTCACTGCTTACCTTTATGCCTTTTCTTCTATTTAGACTACTCAGTTCTTTACTCCTTTTGACTGGAACATTAGGCTTGGCTGATCGTCTCATGCTGGTAGTGAGTGGCATGCGGACTTTGATTCGCCAGCAGGATGCTACTCTGCGTGCAGCTGGGGTTCCTTTCATCCCTCTACCGGTGAGTGCCTTTTTTCATTGATCTCGTTTCTATTTCATATCATTTTCTTACTTTTTGTCTCTTTTGACAGCCACCTGTGGCTGCTGCTGCTGCGCCCAAGGCTCGTGCCCAGCCTCTGGCTCCTGCTCTGGTTCAACGCCGTGGATCCTGTGCTGCATCTTTGAGAGCCCGTTCTCGAGGATCCATCTCCTCTTCCAGGAGCCGTTCGAGAGTTGTGTCTTCCTCTTCTGGCAGTGACGATGGAGATGAGTTTGACCGGCTCTTTGAGGATGATAGCTTCGACGAGGCCGGTCCTTCTTCTCGTCGGGTTCACCAGATACATTCCTGAGAGGGAGAGTCCCCCCTCCCCATCTACTTTTGGATACACTTTATTTTGATGGACCTACGTTCCCCAGTTTGATACTCTTATGGGCCTGCATGCCCCTGTTTACTGTTTTATTGGGCCTAGGTGCCCCAATTTACATGTTTGATACATTCTATGCATTTTTGTGCCATTCATTACTTCGCACCCTTATTTCCTTTTTATGACTTTCTTTATTTGCTGTCCAAACGGCTGTGGATGTACAATGCCAAGTTCAGCATTTACACAAAGTGTAGAAAATCACAAACTGGTACATGCTTGCCACTTTTTAACATGGCGGTCGTTAGAATCAACATGGTGGTCGTCATGTTCCATAAATGCTTATATGGCGGTCGCCAGTTACAACATGACGGTCGCTTGGTCAAATGGATGATGTCACTGTACTATGTTTTTTGGTGTTGGCGGTCGCCAGCTCTAAGGTGGCGGTCGCTACTTTTATCGTTCCTTTTGCCGAAATTTTGATTTGTTGCCCTTTTTTGCCTTATAAATACAGCCCTGGAGGCCTCATCTTCTGTTATTCAAACCCAGATGGTTAATCCTCTTTGTTAATAGATTGAGGCATTCTCTCATGTCGAGCATTTGAACTTTGCCCCATTTGGCCTTAATACGCTTTTCTCATTGAGGACCGTGAGGGTTAACAGATCTTTACTGGCAACTGCTGCACAACTTTGGGATCCGCAATCCCATGTCTTTTGATTTGGCCTTGAAGAGCTATGCCCCACTGTGGAGGAGTTTACTACTATTTTGGACCTGATTCCGCAGAGTTCCGTTGTCATTCCCACTCCCTTTCTTTCGGCTCGGCAGCAGGTGATGCGACATTGTGGTTTGTCTAGGATGGAAGCTTCTCTTCTGACATCAGATGACTGTCTCTACATTCCATGGCTTATTGAAAGGTTCCTTCCTACTGGTGACCTTAGCGACCTTGGCTTTCAACTACAGCGACGTTATGCTCTTTGTTTCTGTCTTCTTGCCCGATATCTGCTTGTCCCCTCTGACGGGCGAGTTAGCTGTGCACTGGTTGACATTGCTGGTTAGATGTGGATGGGAAAGGATTTTGTGCCCCTTGTTTTAGCCGAGACACTGCTGGGTTTAGATGATGTCCATCGTGGTGAAACCACTACTTTCGCTGGTAGCCCTTTCCTCCTTCAGGTAAGTTCAAAACTTTTCTCGTTTGTCATACTGCAAGGCTTTCCTCTCACTGTTCTAACTTCTGTCGTAGATTTGGCTGATGGAGAAGGTGAATCTGGTGCAAAAACCACCTATTGATAGACACAGTGCTGTAGCTTTCCTGTACCACCCCTACTATCAGATATGTAATACCGAGGCAGCCTGGCGATAGTACCTTTCATCTTTGACTGGCCCGGATATCACCTGGTGGTGCCCCTGGTGGCAGATTCATTCTATGACTCTGACTACCATGGACCACCCTGGTGTTTTGCTCGTTGGTCTACGTCAGACTACTTTCTATTATCCCTGTTAAATCATGCGGCAGTTTGGTCACAACTAAGTCATTCCCCACCGTGTCTGAGGTCGTCTATTTTCATCTGCGTTGCGAGCCCCATTTCTTGCATTGTATCAAGATGATTGGCCATCTCGCTCATTGACTGAGATGCAGGAGTTGCAGTGTACCGATCTTTCTGCCGAATACTGGACATGACTGATGCAGGATAGTGAGAAGAAGGATAAAGAAGAAGGGAAACAGGTAGCGAAAAGGAGAAAGACTTTAGGGCTTCTACTTTGTTTTGAAACTTTCACAGCTTTCCTTTTTATTTTGTTTGTAGAGTTTGGGACTAGCGTTCCCTTCTTTTGCTTTCAAAAACTTTGTAACTCGAACTAAAATCCCACATTTTATTCAAGAAGGTTTAAAGTTATCCAAAGTCTTTTGATGACTTTATTCTCAGAATTCAGAAACAAATTTGCATTGGTCTTATCAGATTCAAAGATGGTTAAAAACAAAGAATGTGGCCAGACTTCTTAAAATAAGCTGCCTACGTATCCCAAAAGACGGAATCAGGTCATAACGTAGTTCAGGCTCGATTTTTATTCGGGTATTAACACTCTCCTTTTGTGATGCCCTAACTTTTTCCAAGGTCGCGCCTTTTGGGTTTTCGGCCTTGCGGGCTGCTCTAACTTTTCCTTGAGTTGCCTTATCAATTTTCAACTCAGCGAGCTTTTATTTTATTTTTATTTTTATTTTTATTTTTTTTTACCTCAAGGATAGTACTTTTTGAGCTGATCGAGGTTTACTAGAGTGGAGAACACATTGCCATCCAAATCCATAATGATGACTGCACCACTGGTCATGATGGTCTTGATGAGAAATGGTCCGGACCAGTTTGGTTTGAATTTGTCCCTCGGGTCGAAGATAGGAGCTCTGATTTCCTTAAGAACCAGATCCCCTTCTCTAAGATCCTGAGTCTTAACCATCTTATTGAATGCTCGTGCTACCCTCCTTTGGTATCCTTGTACATGAAATAGAGCTTGCAACCTTCTTTCATCAAACAAGAGCAACTCTTCCATTCAGTTCCTCTGCCATTCTACTTCTAAAATACTAGTCTCGGCCACTACTCTCAATGAAGGGATTTCCATCTCAATGGGGAGTACGGCTTCCATCCCACTTTGGTATGATGCCCTCCCTGTTCCTAGCCGTGCTTACATCGATGTCTCTAGTTTTGCTCGGTCTATACCTCTGTTGGGTAGGATGAGCAACGACCGGGTATGGTGAACAGCTCTGGTCGAGTGGTGGTGGGATACCACCAACACGTTTAATTTCACCACCTTCGAGGCTACTTTGACGCCTCTGGATTTTGCACTCATCACCGGTATTCGGGTTGGGGAGCCCCTATTCCGTTCGACCCTTCCATAGCCCAGTCGACCGACGCGCTACTGTATTTCCTCGGAGCTATCCCTGCGTAGATGGATCGTGACCGGGTCTAGTATACCTGATTTTTTGAGCGGTTCAGACACTTTCAATGCACCGAGCCCTGCCACTACGAGTGGGTTGCTCGAGGCTTCTTGATGTATATGTTTGGTACCTCCTTATTTTAGAGCAATACTGTTCATTTCCATTACTTGGGCGGTCTGGCTCGTCTTAATCGTGATGCTACTTATGAATGGGGAGGAGCCGCTCTCGCTACACTCTACAGCTTCATGCGAACACTGACCCAGTTCCTCCAGGAGCTTAGTGTTGGGGAATACTGGAGGGTTTGGGAGGTACGATTTAGTTTCTGCAGCTTCTCCGTTCATTTCTATTGTTTGTTATTATCTATTTGCTAACATCTTCTTCTTTACAGTTGTGGACTTATGAGTTCCTCAGGCTTCACATCCTAGCGAACTCTTCTGCAGACCCTTTAGTCATTCCCCGAGCGGCTCGGTGGTCCCGAGGCTTGAAGGGGAAGAAGGCTGGAGGGAAGGACATTAACCGATTTTGGGTGTTACTGGACCGGCTGACCCCTGACTAGGTATCACTTTCACTACTCTGTGTATCGTACTTTATTGCACTATATTATTTTGTTCTTCTCTACTTTGTACACTGATTACTATTTTCTGTTCACTTATCGTTATACTATACTGCATTTACTGCACTGTTCACTACACTGTTCTTTATTCTGGACACGGATCACTGTACACGGTTCTTCACGGCTTACTATTCTTCACATTGTACTGTACTTTAAACTGTTACAGGTCCACTGGGATGTCTGGAGGGGCGTAAAGGATCGGGTTGGCGCAGACCTGATGCACAGTCAGGATATCGCTTCTAGGCGGATCCTGTTGGAGGGTCCATTCGGTAGGGAGTATTATCTAGGAGAGCGGGTGGTCCGCCAATCGCTCGGCCTAGATCACTTCCTTATACCGGTGGTTCCTCCAGCCTACGTGCGTCAGACCGATCATCTTAGCCAGGTCGACCTTCTCCTGGAGCTGGTGGGGACTCCTGCTGCTGAGCTGCTAGTGGCAGAGGGAGATTATACTGCCTATGCCCGTGCCCATTTGTTAGGACCACTTTCCTGGCCCGACTGCCCTAGGTGGTAGGAGGAGACGGATGGCAGATGACGAGGGAACCGGTGCTGGAGCAGCTACCGATGCTGAAGCGGGACCTACCGGTGCTGGAGCGGGAGCTGCCGCTGCCGCTGCTACTGCTGGGAGAGCTAGAGTTGGGGCAGCTGAGATACCCTGAACTGTTTCGACCATCGTTGCAGGGTATCCTTTTGATATCCCCATTTTGGTTCCTCCAGTTTCGGAGTTCCATCCAGTATATGCTCAGGTTCGTTCTTTTCCTCACTACTTACCTTTTTGCTTTTTCTTCTATTAAGACTGCTCAGTTCTTTACTCCTTTTGATAGGCGAATCAGGCTTTGCTGGATCGTCTCATGCTGGTAGTGAGTGGCATGCAGACTTTGATTCACCAGCAGGATGCTGCTCTACGTGCAACTGGGGTTCCTTTCATCCCTCTACTGGTGAGTGCCTTTTTTCTTCGGTCTCGATTCTATTTCAGACCATTTTCTTACTTTTTATCCCTTTTGACAGCCACCCATGGCTGCTGCTGCTGCGCCCCAAGCTCCTGCCCAGCCTCCTGCTCCTGCTCCGGTACGAGGCCGTGGATCCCGTGCTACTTCTTCTAGAGCCCGTTCTCGAGGGTTTATCTCCTCTGCCAAGAGCCATTCGAGAGTTGTGTCTTCCTCTTATGGAAGTGATGATGGCGATGAGTTTGGCCAGCTCTTTGAGGATGATAGCTTGGATGAGGCCGGTCCTTCTTCTCGCCAGGTCCGCCAGAGACTTTCCTAAGAGAGAAAGTCCCCCGTCCCCCGCTACTTTTAGATACACTTTATTTTGATGGGCCTATGTGCCCCAGTTTGATACTCTTATGGGCCTGCATGCCCCTGTTTATTATTTTATTGGGCCTGCGTGCCCCTGTTTACATTTTGATACATTCTATGCATTTTTATTCCATTCATTACTTCACATGCTTATCTGCTTGTATGACTTTCTTTATTTTCTATCCAAACTGCTGTGGATGCACAATGCCAAGTTCAGCATTTACACAGAGTGTAGAAATCTACAAACTGGTACATGCTTGCCACTTTTTAACATGGCGGTCACTAGAATCAACATGGCGGTCGCCATTTTTCATAAATGCTTATATGGCGGTCGCCTGGTCAAAGAGATGATGTCACTGTACTATGCTTTTTGGTGTTGGCGGTCGCCAGCTTCAGGGTAGCGGTTGCTACTTTTATCGTTCCTTCTGTCAAAATTTTGATTTCTTGCCCTTTTTTGCCATATAAATACAGCCCTGTGTTGCGTTGGGAATTATGGATTATTTTGAAAAATATTCAAAAATAAGAAATTCAACGAATGTTTAGAAAAATCTTTTAACACCTTGAAAATCAAATTTTAAAAACCTCTTTTGTTCAAAATAGAGTCGCCACTTAGTATTTTGAGAAAAATCAAGAAAAACAAAATTGACTACTGATCTTTAAAACGTTAACCAGATAAAGAGAGTTCGGGGGCTAAGGTACGAATCGAGAAAAGTGTTAGGCACCCCGTTCGCCTAACCATAAGGTTGGTCTCTACTAATCATCATTGGTTCTTTAGTATGATTTCTCAAATGCATGCAAATAAAAAAAATAGAGGCACAGAGAGAACATCCAAAATTAAATATATAAAATATATAAAATATGTACATAGAACTCAAAAATAAATACGTGTCAAAAGAAAAATTCTAAGTCCTATGACATGCAATTTGTAACTAAATGATACATGGTACACACCATCATGCAATTTTATTAAAATAATCTTAAACTATCATGATTCAAAGGGAAGAACAAAATAAGTTAAAGAATGCTAAAATTACCTAAACATGAATTGCAACAAAATATGCCAAATAATTGTGAAATAAAGTGATCAAACCCTAAATTAATATGTACAATATGCGTGTTGTCAAATTATCTAAAAGCATATGCAAAGCATATAAAAAGTCTTATGTTAAAAACTAACCAAAATAATAAAATCTAATAACAAATCTTTTGTGTATTAATAAGTAAATATTTAAAATGTTAATTTGAAGAAGAAAGAAATAAAAGAAAGCCTACAAAAGAATAGTTAAGCCAAAAATAAAATGTTAAAAAAAATACTTATTTAAACTACTTAAAAGAATACTATTTACATTTTATGTTTTTAAACAAAGTAAAAAAATAATAGAAATGAGATAAACAAAAAAATTCTAAAAACAAATATTATACTACCATTTAGAAGAAAAATAAGAACTAACATAAAAGACTTTTTATGATTTTTTAGGTTTAATAAAAAAATGCCAAGAAAAATAAGATAAATACTAAGAAAAGAAAATCAAGTTGATAAAAATGAGAATAAAATGCTAGAGAGAAAAATTATATTATTATTAAAAATAAATAAAAACTAACAAAAAAAAATTAGATTAATTCTAGTGAAAAAACTTTTAAACTAACATTAAAGAGAAAGTAAAGAAAATGTAACATTAGCATTAAAGAAAATAAAATGAATAAAAAAAGAAGATAAAACGCTATAGAAAAAAAAAAGAAGAGAAAATAAAAAATAAAAACTAGAACATTAAACTAAGATTACAAGAAAAAAATGATAAAGAAATGACTAATACATTGAAAGAAAATTACATTAAGCTATAAGAAATAAAACATGAAAAATAAAATTAAACTACATTATAAGAAAAAGAAAGAAGAAAGTAAATACTAAGAAAATTACATTACTATTAAATAAAAGCTAAGAATTAAAATAGAGCATTCAATTAATGGTACAAGAAAAGAAAATAAATTAAAATACTAATAAACAAAAATTAGACTAATTAAAAGAAAAAAAATGTAATTAATGTTATAACATTAAATTGAAAGAAAAATAAAAGAAACAAAGTACTAATAAAGAAAAAACTAAAATAACATTAACAGAAAATTAGCAATTAAATGGGTGCAATATTAACAATTACAACTATTTTCATGTAAGTGCTTTGATTATAACAATTAACAATATTATTAAGTTGTAATTACTATAAATATATTAGCACTATTTTAATGAATTAATTGAATGTAACAAGGTATTAAAACAAAATAAAAATAAAATAGCCTATAAATGAAATTAACATTAAATAGCTTGACTACATTGAACAACAAACTACAAGCTACATTGCATATATTAAATGAAATTGACTATAAATGAAATTGAAGAATTTGAAAATAAATATTAACCGATCACCCCAAGAGAGAGAAGTGGAGTTTAGAAAGATCGGGGATCCAAACGAGATACCTAGATTGCCGGGGAATCCTCAAGTTAGTGGAATGAGCTCCAATTGTCCAATCCTCGAGTGGTGATCCAAGCAAGGCTTTAAGGTAGACGTCGGAGGCTCGGTATTTCGGTAGGATTTCGGCGTTGGGGCTCGAAATTGCTCGGTAATTCGGCTGAATTCCTCTCACTAAACCACTCTATATTTTTTTCCTTCAAAATGTACCAGAAGTACGGTATTTATAGAGTTCTTCAGCTAATGAGATGCTGTCACGTTTAAGAGACAGGTCAGGCCATTTGGAGTTGGTGGTCGCCACAATGCAAGTTGGCGGTCGCCATGTTTTTGAAAGGTTCCAGAAACTTCTACAGCGGTCACCATAATGGGAGTTGGCGGTCGCCATGTTTTGCTAGGGTTTCTACAAGGTTCTATGGCGGTCGCCACAATGAACATGGCGGTCGCCTTACTTGGACAGTAAGTTTCGATGGTTCGACAAAATTTTATTGGTTATAAGGTTATGGGTTTCAAATACCAAGCTTGAATCACTTTTTGAGGATTGTATCGATACACTATTCCACCTATTTTCATCATCGAATTCACCTAAGATTGGGCGGGGTCAAATTGGGATGTCTACAGTTATCTCTCTTTGATATAACTTGCATTGCAACGCGTCAAGCAGGTTATATCAAAGACTCAGAGACAACAACTATTTTACCGAGCCTTAAATCTTAGGCCACAAACACACAAGCATCCATATAATGTTGGTCGTACTCGAATTTTAATGGGCTACCTATGGACCTCTTTGCTAGGGATCAGACCAAAAAGTAGTTCATGGGGCAAAATACAAGGATGTAAGATGATGCATGACGAGTGTAATGTATAATGTAAGAAAGATGTCGATCAATTTTACGTTGTGAAAGGATCGATAAGTCAGTTTAAGGTCATGAGGAGGACTGATGAGTCAGTTTAGGGTCATGAGGAGGACCGACTAGTCAGTTTTAGGTCATGAGGAGAACCGACGAGTCAGTGTAGGGTCATAAGGAGTACTGAGTCAGTTTCGGGTCATGAGGAGGACTGACGAGTCAGTTTAGGGTTATAAGGAGGATCAACGAGTCAGTTTTAGGTCATGAGGAGGACCGACGAGACGGTTTAGGGTTAAGAGGAGGACCGAGTCAGTCTAGGGTCAGGAGGATGACCGACGAGTCAGTTTAGGGTCAGTTTAGGGTCATGAGGAGGACGATGAGTCAGTTTAGGGTCATGAAGAGGACCCGATGAGTCAGTTTAGGGTTATGAGGAGGATCGATGAGTCAGTTTAGGGTTATAAGGAGGATCGACGAGTTAGTTTAGGGTCCTAAGGACGACCAATCAGTCAGTTTAGGGTCGTGAGGAGAACCGACGAGTCAGTCTAGGGTCGTGAGGAGAACCGACGAGCCAGTTTTAGGGTCATGAGGAGGATCGATGAGTCAGTTTAGGGTCATGAGGAGGACCGAGTTAGTTTACGGTCATGGGGAGGACCGACGAGTTAGTGTAGGGTCATGAGGAGTATCGATGAGTCAAATATCAAATTAATAGGTCGAGTTAAGACCTAAAAATTCAAGACGATGTGATAAAGAATAAAAAGCCAAGCCGCGGTTTTAAAATTAAATTTATCGAGAAGGATAACCACAAATTAATTGGTCGAGTTAAGGCCTAAAAGTTTGGGACGAAACACGAGATAAAAATAATTAAAAGCCAAGTCACAGCTTAAAATTAAATTTATCAGAAGATCACGAATTAATAGATCGAGTCAAGACCTAAAAATCCGAGGTATGAGATAGAAATAATTAAATGCCTAATTAGGACTTAAAATTAAATTTATTAGAATTAACACAAAAAGATGGAGCAACAAAATAAAAAGAAATCATACTCATGCTAACAAATTATTTTCGAAAATGCACACTAGAATAATATAAATAACCCACAATAAAGAAAATTATTCATGTATTTTTTTGAAAATCAGTTTTGCTAATATAGTGCATATAAGAGGAAAATAAAACACCAACACAAAATAATAAAGCCAAAAACACCCAAACGACCCCTTAAAAACTCCAAAACATCATAATAGGAAACTGACACGATGTGACCTTTGGCAACCTGGCGGTCGCCAGGACGAAACCCATCTGACATAGCGGCCACCGGGTCAAAACCCCTACAACATAGCGGTTGCCGTGCGCCATTTGGAAAACCTAGCGGTCGCTCACTTTATAAGTGGCAACCGCTATCTTGAGACGTGCACCAGGCCCTTTAAGGCGCGCGAACTGGCTCATTCTTCACCTTCTCACTCTCTCTAACCCTCTCACACTCTCGAGTTCTCTCTTGTTTCTCTCTAGCACTTCATTCATTTGCCTCTCGTTTTCTAGCTCCACGATGTTGACCCTCCTTTTCGTGGTCCCGTTCCTTTTCGTGGCCGGTTCGGGTTAGGCAGACAATGGCTTGGGGGCGCGACAGGGCCCATCTGCTGCGGGGAGTTCTTCCATGGGGACTCTCGGAGGCACAACTTTCAGTCTTTCTGCCGGTGGGGTTACTTCTGCGCTGCCCTCTGCTGCTATGGATGCCTTGGTGCTTGAGGCGGAGCGCGCTTCCCGCCGTGTTACTAAGGAGGCACGAACAGCTACTGTGGCTCAGGCGGCTGTAGATGCTGCTGCTGAGGCCGCGGTGGCTGACTTCTTGGATCCGAACGCTGGAGAGGGTCATCTGGCGCCCTTCGACCTGCATACATACACTCTACTACCCCATCTTGTGATTCCACGAGGGATGAGACGCTACGAGCCTCCAGCCGATGATGTTGCTGTCGACCTTCTTTTGCGCGAGCCCGACCATCATATGTCTCGCCGACGACCTTCAGTATGTACCCTATCCCTGTTGTTTCAATACCAAAACATGACATATCTCAAACGTAGATGCATGCCTAGGGTCCCCCATATGATGATGTGATTTGATGATGATGACTGATGTTGATAGTGATGATGGTGGTGATGTGTGATGTTTGGGATTTGCTGTGAGACCCTGACCCGTTTTCTTTTTCGGTGTGTTCGGACGCGTGTTGTGTTTCGTTGCAGCATGTTTTACTACTTTTGATGCATGATCGGGCTTAGATATGCATGCGGGGTAGATTCCCAGAGTCGTGAGCCGTCGTGGCGCGAATTTTGAAAATTAAAAAAAAATGTATTTTGGAGGCCTATGAATATCTGAAGTTAGATATTTTCAAAAAGATATTTTTCAAAACCTCTCCAGTAAATTTCTTCATTTTTCTCTCTGCTTTCTCTATAAGTTCTCGGGGGCATGAGGCTCGATTTTCGACGATCAGACTGCGGATTCTTGATATCAGCATCGAGGGCTACGCAACTATCCTGTCAGATTTTGAGTTCTGCAAAACTCAATTTTGCACGTGGTTCAAGGCATCGAGTTTTGAACTCACTGAGGTAGAATTCTAGATCCTACTACTGTATAAGGGTGCAGTGGGTAAACGTGTGTGTTTTTAATGGGTAGATTGCTATAGATCTGTGTTTGTTTCAAGGTTAGATTTTGGGCATAACATCTGTTTTTCGACAATTTTTGTGGATGGAATCGGGTATCGGGAGTTTCTTTTGAGGTCTTGATGTTAGGCCTAGGTGTGTGGGTGTTCACGGATGGTGGTTTGGAGTTCGGAGGCTTCGAATCAGGGTTTGGATGTAGAAACCTGTAACTCATAATTGAGTTTCGCCGAGGTTCGGTCTACTGAACCATATGGTTCGGTCGACTAAAGTTTGGATATTGGGTTCGGTCGACTGAACAGTGTGATTTGGCGTTTTATGGTTTTCCAGTATGGTGTTCGGTCGACTGAACTTGTGGGCTGTTGGTTTGTGGTTTTGGGTTGATTCTTTGGTTTCTAATTGGTGTCATATGGTATTCAATTGATTAATTTATGGGAATTACTTGATTTAAATACCTGTGGATTCCTTTTAGGGTTTGGTTGGTTGTGTGGTGGTTTCAGGGGTCGTGTCGTGGCCTCGAGTGTGTGTTTGAGGGTCGCCCTTGTGGGGTAATGTGCATGGTAGATACGGCTTGTTGAGGCACGGTTAGGTGCGTAGTTTGATGTTGGGTTTGTGTTGGCGCGGGTGAGCGTCGTGGGTCTATGATGGCCGTGTTGGGAGTGTTTGGGCCAGTGGTGGTCGTGTGGGTTGTCCCCGTGAGTGAATGTCGATTTTGATGGGTGGTGCCGTGATGTGGTTTTATATGGTTATGTGCATATTTATAACTGTTTATTTATGTACGAAATATGTAAGTGAAT
>JAOTRH010449547.1:0-65093 GCA_034768845.1 Heliamphora exappendiculata | reverse complement strand
AAAATTATTCTTGTAAAAAATTAAATTAATTAGATATTAATAATAAATTATATATATATATATATATATATATATATATATGTGTGTGTGTGTATAAAATAAAATAAACGGACTTTTTTGAAAATCAACATACCGTTAAAATAAATATGTCTTAATATATTTTATGAAAATATTAATTTCTCTTCATTATAAATGAGCTAATTTTTTATCACGTGCAAAGCACGTTGCTCGATCCCTGGTTATATATAAAATGCCGCATGAATAGTAATCACTAAATACGGTCTAAAATAAAAAAGAAGAAAAAAAAATGTGGGCAGCTGAAACATAGAACTCCATAGGCCGACGCATTATGCAGTAGTGTCCAAAAAAGCTTTTACGTCCACGTGGCACCCATCTTGTGGCCGTGTGAGAGAGAGGGAGAGAGGAAGAGAGGGAGAGAGATTTGGCTGTAACTTCCTTGAAGGCCAGGGTTGATTTTATTCCATGTGGTCTTCCCTATTCTTAAATAAGTGGTAAATTACACGGACCCTTTTTGATGTTTTTGACAAAAAAAAAATAATAATTTTTTTTAGTTTTTGAAATATTACTACATCTTTTGTCAAGAAAGAAAAATAAATTTCTTTTAATTTTTTTATTAAAAATGTAAATATCCTTGCTCATTATTTTTTTATAACATCTATATAATAAAATAACTCATATTTTTAAAATATTCTAGAGACAAACTATCTTTAAAGATTGAGATTTATTATACCACTCTAATACTAAGATCCAAATTATCATATCTATCCTCGTTTAATGCAGTTTGTTTAAAAAAATATCATATATTTTTTTATTTAATACCATCTCTCTCTTCATTATTCTCTCTTCAAAAAATATCATCTTTCTTCATAAAAAATATAATTTCAAAATGCTTTATAATTTTGAAACTTTTTTTACAAAAATAAAACAAAATTTTTAAGATTTTTTTTTCTTTCTAAAAAAAAAATTTGTTTTATTAAAAAATATTATTTTGGTTACTTTCGATAGAAAATTATTAAATTAGTTCTTTTTTAATATAAAAAAATTATATTATGTGACAATTTAAAATGTATCCCTTTTTTTACAAAAAACTAATTACTATCTTTTTTAGAGAAAATATTTTCTTCTCATCTGAAAACTAATAATTAAAATTGACATTTTTTATCAAAAAATTAAAAATTAAAAATATTATTTTGGTTACTTTTGATAGAAATTTGGTTTTGAATAAATTTTTTATTTATAAAAAGCAACTGTTTTATTTATAATAAAAAAATATTGAGAAGGTTATGTGAACTTTATAATTTATTTTATATGGTGTAAGATGTTTATTTTTTAAGTGTGAATGTTATAATTGTATAAAAACTTACTGTATTATACATATGGAGAAATGAGAAGTTATGTAAATCACGTGACTTTTCTTGTCTCTTTAATATTTGTCTTTCGTTTTTTTTGTGAGAGGTTTGAATTAAATTTTTTTAATTAAAAAAATATTTTTTTCTTGTGAAAACTTAATTGGTTGATGGATTAACTTGTGAATATGTTATGGGTATTTTCTAATTTAATCTTCAAACTCTACATGATGTAGGAATTTATTTTTATTTATTTTATTCTTAAATCGTAAGCATTTTAATTATAATAATAATTGTTTAAAATGTTCAATAATTCAGTTAACTTACCTTTTATTTTAATGTTTTATTTTTTTTACTAATCACATTTTATATAGGAAAGTGCAAGAGCCCTTCAATAATTGAGTAAAAAAATTGATTTGAAAGTACCTTTTAGAAGTATAGGCCATAACTAGAAAACGTTGTATTAAAAAATTGATTTTGATCAATTTTATTATAAAAATAAACTGTACATAACCTCTATTATGTATTTATTTTTATGTAAATTTTTATTAGTTGAATTGTTTATTTTTAATAATTAATTGGGAATGTTTGGAGGAATAACTGTTCGTCTATATTACAAAACAGAGCGATTTTATTACACGTCATATTTTTTATTCAATGGTTGAAATTGTTCAAGCTTACATCTAACGGCAATAAGTACCATTTTTAAAAAAATATCATCACTCTCCTCATTTAATGTAGTTAGTTTGAAAAATTATCACCTTGCTTCTCATTCAATACTATCTCTCTCCTCATTTTTCTCTTTTCAAAAAATATCATCTTCTTCACAAAAAATAAATTTATTTTATTGAAAAAATATTATTTTGGTTAACTTTGATATAAAATTATTGAATTAGTTTTTTTTAATACAAAAAAATTTGTATTAAGTGACAATTTAAAATGTATCATTTGTTTTACAAAAGTTGATCACTATTTTTTTATAGAAAATATGTTATTCCTATCTGAAAACTAAAAATTCAAATTGTTGTTTTGATTACTTTTGATAGAAACTTGGTTTGAATAATTTTTTATTTATAAAAAGAAAATTTTGAGGAGTTATGGAAACTTTATAATTTATTCTACATAATGCATGATTTTTTTTTTTTTTGGAATGTGAGGGTTATAGTTATATAGAAATTTATTGCACATGTGGAGAAAGGCGAAACTATGTGAATCACATGACGTCTATGTCCATTTTTGGTTGGTTTCGGTTAGATAGAATCGGGTTTCGAGAGTTTCTTTTGAAGTTTTGCGGTAGTCTTGGGCTAGGGTGTGTCCGAGTGTGTTTAAAAGGGAGTTTGGAGGCTTCGATTTGGGGTTAAGATGGCTGAACCCATAGCTCGAAAACGATTTTTGCCTGGAGTGAATCGACTGAACCACCTGGTTCAGTCGATTGGACTGGGAAGTTAGTCGGCTGCCTTGTGTTTTAGGAGAATTTTGGGAAATTTCAGTAGCTTGTTTGGGCCGACTGGGTGGGGTCCAATCAACTGATGTCCTGTATGGGGCGTTTTGGTTATTTTGGTGGCTGTGGTGGTTTTTTAGTCGGTTGGCTTATGATGTTCTTTTGACTGGCTCTCCTCTAGTGGTGTTTTAATCGATTGAAATATGGGAATTCGTCGATTAGACTCGTGAAGAGGAGTGTTAGTTGTTTTTCGTTTTGGTTTGTCGTAGTGAGCCGTAGTGGTTTGCTGCGCTGTCGTCCTCAGGGGTGACGTGGGTTAGATTCGATGTATGGGTTGTTGGGGCACAGTTGTGCGCGTGGTGGTTAGTGTAAGAGGTTTGGAGTTAGCCTACAGGTCATGTGGCATGTGGTGCCGTTATGTGAAACATAGTGTTATATGTGGTTTTGTACATTTAAAACTCTAGTTTTATTTATGCATGTTGAGGATGGATATGTGGTCGTGCTGCATCGAGAACTCTAGTTTTATTTATGCATATGTTGCATGAGATGCATGTGTAGCGTGAGTCGCGTGTATAGCATGTGACGTGATTTTGTGAAGCGTAGCGTTAGTACGTGAATTTATGCATTAAAACTCTAGTTTATTTATGCATATGTGCATGGAATGTGATGGATGGACATATGGTTATGTGAATGTTAACTTTGGTTAATGGTGTATTAGATGGGGCTGAGGTCCCTTAGTGAAAGTTCGAGAATGTGCATTAGTTGGAGCTGCGATTCCTCGGTAAAAGTCTAAGAAGGTGCATTAGTTGGGGTTGCGGTCCCTCAGTGAAACCCTAAGAAGGTACATGGATTGCATGTAAAGTATTGTGAGATGGATAAAACTAATTTCAAACTGTTTTTAAGACTCGTGTGAGTCGTGATATAAAATCATTTTCAAACTATTTTTTAGGCTCCTGTGAGTCCAAAATAGTTTTTATCCTTGCATCTCGTTTGTTTGTGAAACAAAAAAATAAAATTGTTTTAATGCTTGAAAGAGAGTCAAACGATGCATGTTGTTTTTCTAACATGTTTCGCTTATACTATATGTTTGTCTAGTTTTTGGTGAACTTTGGTTCACGGTGTGGGATTTAAAATATTTTTTAGGTACCGGTTACGCATGTTGATTCGGGAAAAAAAGAGAGGATCGAAAGATTTGTAGTCTTCTTTTTTATTCTTTTGGACCATGTATATTTACATGTTAACGGTGTTGGAACCGTATGTATTATAAACCTTTTGACGATTATATCTAATGCTTGTATGTTTTATCTGTGAGTGGATATCGGGTTGAGTGTTGTGAATGGTTGTTTGTGGGCGTTCACGTGATTCGGAGTTTAGAGCGTGACATACATAATCTCCATTCTCTTTTATGTAATTTTTTATTAGTTGAATTGTTTATTTTTAATAATTGATTGGAAATACTTTCAGGGATAACTATCTTTAAAAAAATTAAATTGATTGAAAGTGTCTTTAGACACGGATTATCCCCTAGTGTAACAATAAATAAGAGTAATTTTTTTTGAATTGCCCTTATTCTTATCTGGCATTATAAAATGTTTTGAAAATATAGAGGTAATTTAAGTAAATTTGAATCTTTGTTCGTTTGATAAACTTTCTTATATTACTTGTAATTTGCTATAAATTTATACAGTACTATTATGTTGGTGTTAATGCCATATCATTCGTCGTATAAATTGCATTTTTATAAATACAAAATTAAAAAATTACTTTAAACACTCTATAAGACCGGATATTAAGGCCCATATACTATTTGATATGATTCTGTCCCTACTTATCGAAATACCAAATATACCTTTTTAATGTTGCTTTGGTTTTATAGCAAAAAAACATTTTGAGAATTGAATAAAAGATGCTTTTTCTTTTCATAATTGTTTTTTCGTCCAAGCTTGAACTATGGAAATTAATGAAAACCTCAAATAATAGAATATTAAAAATAAATAAATAAATAAAGTATATATATCTATATAATAAAGCAGTTCTTAGGCTGAGATTTATTATACAACTCTAATTCGACAGTTCAGATTATCTTCTCTCTCTTCATTTAATGCAGTTAGTTTAAAAAAAATATCACATATATCCTAATTTAATGCATTCTCTCTCTTCATTTTTCTTTCTCAAAAAAATATCGAGTCCATTTGGATGAGTTTTCTAAAATTATAATTTGAAAACTGTTTTGTGAAAATAAATTTTAAAAATAGTTTTATAATATTTTGAAAAGAGAAATTACATTTGATACTCTATTTTGTGAAAAATTAAATCCTAATCCTAAATGGACCAAACCAAGAAACTAGTGACTGAGTAAGGCACACCGCCGATGACACGAGAAGCCATCGGCGCTGCCGTCGACGACAAAACGAGATGCCGCCGACAGGCCCTTTTCATATCCTAAACTAGATGCCGTCAACAGGCCCTTCTCAGCTTCTAAACTAGAGGTTGACGACGGAGGAGCTAGCAAGGCGGCGACTCCGAGAAGGGCGAAGCAACCAAGGTGTGGTTGGAGGAGGTTGGACGATGGCTCTTTTCAGTATTTTAGGGCTCGTGTATTCGCCAACACCGACGACGATCTATGAAGACGATGCCGACGTCGACTGATAGGAACTGAGAGGATGACGCCGGTGCTGACAACGACGACAACTGAGAGGGATTGAAAGGATGATGTTGACACCGACGGTCACTGAGAACACGGAGAGGAGGACGACGAGAAAGAGTATTTCTTATATTTTGATTTTGTCTGAAAAAATAATCAAGAAAAAAGTGAAAACAAGTTTTTGTTGTTTTCAAAAAGAAATAATTTTTAACTCACTTTTTCTCATATTTTTAGACATTTTTTTCTAAAAAATTCCAATAAACAGAGTTTCAAAATTTTCAAAGCATAAATTCTTCGAAAATTGTTTTCAAAAAACACTACCAAACAGGCCCATCATCTCTCTTAACAAAAAATACCACTTCAAAATATTTTATAATTTTGAAACTTTTTCAAATTTTTTAATGTTTTGAAACTTTTTTTTTAAAAAAATAATACAAAATTATTAGGAATTTTTCTTCTTTCCAAAAAATGAATTTGTTTTATTGAAAAATGTTATTTTGGTTACCTTCGATAGAAAATTGTTAAATTAATTCTTTTTTAATATTAAAACATTTATATTATATGACAACTTAAAATGTATCCATTTTTTGTAAAAACTAGTTACTATTTTTTTTGGGAGAAAATATTTTCTTCCCATCTGAAAATTAAAAATTAAAATTGTTGTTTTTTATCAGAAAATTAAAAATTAAAAATATTATTTTGGTTACTTTTGATTGAAATTTGGTTTTGAATAAATTCTTTATTTATAAAAAGCAACAACTTTATTTTTAAAAGAAATATTAAAGAGGTTATGTGGACTTTATAATTTATTATATATGGTGTAAGATTTTTATTTTTGAAGTGTGAATATTATAATTGTATAAAATTTATTATACTATACATATGGAGAAAGGCGAAACTATGTAAATCACATGACCTTTCATGTCTATTCAATGTTTATAATTCTTTTTTTTTTGTGAGATGTTTGAATTAAAAATTTTTAATTAAAAAAATTTATTTTTTTCTTGTGAAAGCTTGATTGGTTGATGGATTAATTTAATCTTCAAACTCCACATAATGTAGAAATTTATTTTTATTTATTTTATTCTTAAATCTTAAGCTTTTTAATTATAATAATGATTGTTTTAAAAGTTAAATAATTTATTTAATTTTCTTTTTAATTTAATATTTTAACTTTTTTACTAATCACATTTTATATACATGAGAGTGCGAGAGCCTTTTAATAATTGCATAAAAATAATTGATTCGAAAGTGTCTTTTAAAGATATAGTTATAACTAGAAAATATTGTATTAAAATATTGATTTTGATCAATTTATATTACAAAACAGAACGGTCTCATGACATGTCATGTTTTTTATCTAATTGTTGAAATTATCTAAGCTTACATCTAACAGCAATAAGTACCATTTTAAAAAAATATCATCACTCTCCTCATATTATTCATTTAGTTTTAAAAATTATCATCTCTATTCTCATTCAATACCATCTCTCTCCTTATTTTTTTATCTTCAAAAAATATCAAATCTCTTCACACAAAAAAAAATTATTTTATTGAAAAAAATGTTATTTTGGTTACCTTCGATAGAAAATTATTGAAATAATTCTTTTTTAATATAAAAAAATTTGTATTATGTGACAATTTAAAATGTATCATTTTTTTTATAAAAGTTGATTACTATTTTTTTTTAGAAAATATTTTATTTCTATCTGAAAACTAAAAATTTAAATTATTGTTTTGGTTACCTTTGATAAAAACTTGGTTTAAATAATTTTTTATTTATAAAAAAAATTGAGGAGTTATGAAAACTTTATAATTTATTTTACATCGTATATGATTTTTTTTAGAGTGGGAAGGTTATAGTTATATGAAAATTTATTATATTATATATGTGGAGAAATGCAAAGCAATATGAACCACGTGACATTCTATGTCTCTTCAAACTCTACATAATGGAGAAATTTATTTTTATTTATTTTATTTCTTAAATCTTAAGCATTTTAATTATAATAATGATTGTTTTAAAAGTTTGATTAATTAATTTTTTATTTTAATGTATTTTTTTTTATTAATTACATTTTATTTACAGAAGAGTACAAGAGCTAGTTAATAATTAAGTAAAAAAATTGATTCAAAAATACTTTTTAGAGGTATAAATTATAGCTAGAAAATATTTTATTAAAAAATAAATTTTAATCAATTTTATTATTAAAAAAATTGTACATAATCTCCATTCTCTTTTACGTAAATTTTTAATAGTTAGATTGTTTATTTTTAATAATTGATTGAAAATACTTTGATGGATAACTACCATTAAAAAAATTAAATTAATTGAAAGTGTCTCTAGACACGGATTATCCCATAATATAATAATAAATTAGAGTCATTTCTTTTGAATTGCCCTTATTCTTATCTAGCTTTTTAAAATGTTTTGAAAATATAAAGGTAATTTAAGTAAATTTGAATCTCTATTGGATTGATATCTTTCTTACACCACTTGTAACTTGCTATAAATTTATACAATACAACTATGTTGGTGTCAATATCATATCATTCGTCGTATAAATTGCATTGTTACGAATACACAATAAATAAATTACTAGACCGGATATTAAGACCCATATACTATTTCATATAATTCGGTCCCTACTTATCGAAATACCAAATATATCTTTTTAATGTTGTTTTGGTTTTATAGCGAAAAAAATTTTCGAGAATTGAAAAATAATTAGTACTTTCTAAAAAGTGGGTTGTTTTTTTTTCAAAAATATTTCGCCAATGCATTTTTTTTATAATTTATCAAAAAATAAAAATAATAAATAATAAATAATAAACGAAAACAACTATAAAATGATTAGTGGTGATTAATTAAACATTTCAGTCACTGTAGCAGTTTCAACCAATATGTCCATTCAGGGACCTTTCATTTTTTAAAGTAGTTTTTCCTTTCATAATTGTTTTTTCGTCCTGAACCATGAAAATTAATGAAAATCTCAAATAATGGAATATTAAAAATAAATTAATAAATAAAGTATATCTATATAATAAAATAGCTCATGTTTTTAAAATGTCATAGAGACAATTTATCTTTAAAGGCTAAGATTTATTATACTATTCTAATTCTACGGTTTAGATTATCTTCTATTTCTTCATTTAACGTAGTTAGTTTAAAAAAATATCATCTCACCTTATTTAATACCTTATCTCTTCATTTTTGTCTCTTCAAAAAATATCATCTCTCATCACAAAAAAAAGCGTAAATTATGGATAAATCCTATTTTAGAAAGATACTTAGGGATTAATCCTTATTAAAAGTATAATATTCTATAAAGTTTTTTTTAAAAATTTTGGATAAAAAATGGACCATTATATCCTTTATTAATTCTAATAAAAGTGATACGATAAAAGGATATGTTTTGATACCAGGAGATCTTTTTCCTGCCAATTGTGATTCTGGCACAATTGCGTTGTAGTTAATCTATATGTTTTTTTTTTTCAATTGTTTTCAAGTGTGTGTTATATATTTTTCCGACGTCAATGACATTTCAACTGGAATTCTTGGAGCAGATTTGCGAGATTACATTTGTTTAAGTTCTGGGTATGTTCTAACGCCATTTTCAAGGTTATTTTTCATTCACATCCATTATTTTGTATTTTAATCCATTTTCAAGATTTATTTTTTTGTTCTCATTCATGATTCTAATAGTGAGTTAATTTCTGCAATAAAAATCTTTTTTTTTTTGTAAACATGTGATTACTACTATTACTTGATTAAGTTATGATACAATAAATTTACGGAAAATAATACATTAACTACAAGGTGACGTTAATGTTACAACAATCCCACAAGTTTACCACATGTTGAAGATAATGATGACACAATAAATTGCAAAAAAATGAAACATTAGCTATATGTTGGTGAATCATGTTCTGTTAGGTTTATTATTTTCTGTTGTTTGTATCATTTTTTGATGAATTTCTATTTAGTGTATTATTTTTTGTTGGCTGTACCATTTTTTGAATTTCTCACGTCTGTATTATTTGTTCCCATTGCGTTAAGATTTTACAGATTTTTCGAAGCCGAATCTCGAATGAAAGATTGGAATAAAAAAAGGAAGCTTTTTTCGGAGCCGTTCTGAGCATTTCTGCGAGGCGCGAATAGAGAAAGAGAATGAGGGTGTTTTCAAAAACAAAATTTTAAATGGGATCTATTACAAAGTTAATATAATTTTTGGATCTAGTAGTAAAATAAAATCTAAAATGGAACTTAGTGCCAAATTACCCCCCAAAAAATGAATTTTAATGTTTTGAAACGTTTTAATGTTTTGAAACTTTTTTTTAAAAAAAAGTAATGCAAAATTTTTGGGAATTTTTTTTCTTTCTAAAATATGAATTTGTTTTATTGAAAAATATTATTTTGGTTACCTTCGATAAAAAATTATTGAATCAGTTCTTTTTTATTATAAAAAAATTATATTATATGACAACTTCAAATGTATCCCTTTTTTTTTACAAACACTAATTACTATTTTTTTAGAGAAAATATTTTCTTGCCATTTGAAAACTAAAAATTAAAATTATTATTTTTTCATCAGAAAATCAAACATTAAAAATATTGTTTTGGTTACATTTGATAGAAATTTGGTATTGAATAAATTTTTTATTTATAAAAAGTAATAGTTTTATATATAAAAAGAAAATATTTAGAAGGTTATGTGAACTTTATAATTTATTCTATATGGTGTAGAATTTTTTTTTTTGGAGTGTGATGTTTTATTTTTGGAGTGTGGATGTTATAATTGTATAGAATTTATTGTATTATACACATAGAGAAAGGCGAAGCTATGTAAACTACATGATCTTTTATGTCTCTTCGATATTTGTTCTTCGATTTTTTTTGTGAGGGGTTTTAATTAATTTTTTAAATTAAAAAATATTTTTTTTTGAAAACTTGATTGGTTGATGGATTAACTTATAAGAAAATTATGAGTACTTTCTAATTTAATATTCAAAATCTACATATTATAGATTTTTTTTAATTTTATTATTAAATCCTAAGCATTTTAATTATAATAATGATTGTTTTAAAAGTTCGATAATTTATTCAATTTTTATTTTATTTTAAGATTTTATTTTTGTAATCACATTTTATGTACATGAGAGTGTGATAACCCTTTAATTATTGAGTAGAAAAAATTGATTCGAAAGTGTCTTTTAGAGATTTGGGTTATAACTAGAAAACGTTGTATTAAAATATTAATTTTGATGAATATATATTACAAAACAGAGCGGTCTTATGACACGTCATATTTTTTTATCTAATTGATGAAGTTGTCCATGCTTACATCGAACGACAATAAGTAATATTTTAAATAAATATCATCACCCTCCTTATTTAATGCAGTTAGTTTAAAAAATATTACATCTCTACTCATTTAATACCTTCTCTATCTTCATTTTTCTCTTTTCAACAAATATAATCTTTCTTCACAAAAAATTAAACTTCAAAATATTTTATAGTTTTGAAACTTTTTAATGTTTTGAAATTTTTTTTTTAAAAATAAAATAAAATTTTTAGGAATTTTTTCTTTTATCTAAAAAATAAATTTATTTTATTGAAAAACTAGGGTATACCCCGTGTCTAAAAACACTTTCGATCAATTTAATTTTTTAAAAAGATGAACAATTATACCTCCAAGCATTCCCAATTAATTACTAAAAATAAACAATCTAACTAATAAAAAATTACATAATAGAAGTTATGTACAGTTTCTTTTTATAATAAAATTGATCAAAACTAATTTTTTAATACAATATTTTCTAGTTATGACCCATACTTTTAAAAAAAGCTTTCGAATCAATTTCTTCTACTCAATTATTAAAAAGCTCTCGCACTCTCCTGTACATAAAATGTGATTAGTAAAAAAATAAAACATTAAATAAAAGATAAATTAAATAAATTATTGAACTTTTTAAACAATCATTATTATAATCAAAATGCCTACGATTTAAGAATAAAATAAATAAAAAATAAATTACTGCATTAGTTTGAAGATTAAATTTAATAAAATACCTATAAACTCTTCATAAGTCAATCCATTAACCAATCAAGCTTTCACAAAAATAAATAATAATTTAAAAATTTTAATTTAGACCCCTAAAAAAAACAAAAAACAAATATTGAAGAGACATAAAAGGTCACGTGATTTACATAACTTTGCCTTTTTTATATGCAAAATATAATAAATTCCTATAAAATTATAATATTCATACTCAAAAAAAAATCTTACACTATATAGAATAAATTATAAAATTCGTAAAACCTCCTTAACACTTATTTTTTATAAATATAACAGTTGCTTTTTACAAATAAAAAATTTATTCAAAACCAAATTTCTATCAAAAGTAACCAAAAAAATATTTTTAATTTTTAATTTTCTGATGAAAAAATAATAATTTTAATTTTTAGTTTTCGGATGGGAAGAAAATATTTTCTCCAAAAAAATAGTAATTAGTTTTGTTAAAAAATAGATACATTTTAAGTTGTCACATGATACAATTTTTTTTTATTAAAAAGGAACAAATTCAATAATTTTCTCTCGAAGGTAACCAAAACAACATTTTTCATTAAAACAAATTCATTTTTTAGAAAGTAGAAAATATTCCAAAAATTTTTGTTTTACTTTTTGTAAAAAAAAATTTCAAAACTATAAAGCATTTTGAAATTACATTTTTTGTGAAAAAAGATGATATTTTTTAAATAGAGAAAAATAAAGAGAGATGTGGTATTAAATGAGAAGATATATGATATTTTTTCAAACTAACTGTATTAAATGAGGAGAAAGATAATAATCTGAACCGAAGAATTAGAGTAGTATAATAAATCTCAACCTTTAAAGATAGTTTGTCTAGAACATTTCAAAAACATGAGCTGTTTTATTATATAGACTAAGTGATAACATGTGTCTAAAGTTACTTCCAATCAATTTAATTTTTTAAAATATAGTTATTTCTCAAACTATTTCCAATCAATTATTAAAAATAAACAATCCAACAAATAAAAATTTACAGAAAAGAGCACTGAGATTATGTACAGTTTTTTTAATTATAAAATTTATCAAAATTTATTTTTTAATAAAATATTTTCTAACTATAGCCTATACCTCTAAAAGGTACTTTCGAATCAATTTCTTCTACCTAATTATTAAATGGCTCTCATACTCTCATGTACATAAAATGTGATTAATAGAAAAGACAATACATTAAAATAAAAAATAAATTAAATAAATTATCAAAATTTTAAAACAATTATTATTATAAAAAAATGCTTAAGATTTAAAAAATAAAACAAATAAAAATAAATCCCCCCATTACATAGAATTTGAAGAGACATGAAATGTCACGTGATTCATACAATTTTTTGTTTTTCTTCACATGTATAATATAATAAATTTCTATATAACTTTAACCTTCACACTCCAAAAAAAAATTTATACACTATGTAGTATAAATTATAATATTTCCATAACTCCTCAAAAAAAAATTTATAAATAAAAAATTATTCAAACCAAGTTTCTATCAAAGATAACCAAAACAAAAATTAAAATTTTTAGTTTTCAAATAGGAATAATAAAATTTTTCAAAAAAAAATAGTAATAAACTTTTATTTAAAAAAATGATACATTTTAAATTGTCACATAATACAAAATCTTTTATATTAAAAAATAACTAATTCAATAATTTTCTATCGAAGGTAACTAAAATAATATTTTTTTAATAAAATAAATTTATTTTTTGTGAAGAGAGATGATATTTTTTGAAGATAGAAAAATAAGGAGAGAGAAGGTATTGAATGAGAAAATATATGATAATTTTCAAAACTAACGGCATTAAATGAGAAGAGCGATGATATTTTTTAAAAATGGTAGTTATTGCCGTTAGATGTAAGTTTGGACAATTTTAACAATTGAATAAAAAATATGATGTGACGTTAGACCGCTCTGTTTTGGTAATATAGATTGATCAAAACTAATATTTTAATACAACATTTTTTAGTTATTACTTATACCGCTAAAAAGCACTGTCGAACTAATTTTTTCTACTCAATTATTAAAGGGCTCTCCCACTCTATTGTACATAAAATATGATTAGTAAAAAAATAAAATATTAAAATAAAAGGCACATTAAACGAATTATTGAACTTTAAAATAATTATTATTATAATTAAAATATTTAAGATTTAGAAATAAAATAAATAAATATAAATTCTTATATTATGCAGAGTTTGAAATTGAAATTAAAAAGTATTCATAACTTCTTTATAAGTCAATCTGTCAACCAATCAAGCTTTCAGAAGAAAAAAATATTTTTTTAATTTAAAAAATTTAATTCAAATCCCTTACAAAAAAAAAATCAAAAAACAACATTGAACAGAAACTAGTTACTTTTCTATTAATCATATTTTATGTACATGAGAGTACGGGAGCTATTTAATAATTAGGTAGAAAAAATTAATTCGAAAGTACTTTTTAGAGATATAGGTTATAGTTAGAAAATGTTTTATTAAAAAATAGATTTTGATAAATTTTATTATTAAAAAAACTGTACATAATCTGTGCTCTTTTCTATAAATTTTTATTTGTTGGATTGTTTATTTTTAATAATTGATTGGAAATAGTTTGAGAAAATAACTATATTTAAAAAAATTAAATTGATTAGAAGTGATTTTGGACACATGTTATCACTTAGTCTATATAATAAAATAATTCATATTTTTAAAATGTCCTAGAGACAAACTATTTTTAAAGGCTGAGATTTATTACACCACTTTAATCTTACGGTTCAAATTATCATCTCTCTCTTCATTTAATACAGTTAGTTTGAAAAAATATCACATCTCTCCTCAATTAATACTATCTCTCTCTCTCTTTATTTTTTTCTCTTCAAAAAATATCATCTTTTTTTCACAAAAAAATGTAATTTCAAAATGTTTTATAGTTTTGAAACTTTTTTTTACAAAAAGTAAAACAAAAAATTTTGGAATTTTTTCTTCTTTCTAAAAAATGAATTTGTTTTAATGAAAAATGTTGTTTCTACATTAATGAAAAATGTTGTTTTTGAATAAATTTTTTTACATTAAAAAGAACTAATTCAATAATTTTCTATTAAAAGTAACCAAAATAACATTTCTTCAATAAAACAAATTTATTTTTTGTGAAGAGAGATAATATTTTTTGAAGAGATAAAAATGAGGAGAGAGATGGTATTAAATAAAGAGAGAGATAATATATTTTTAATTTCTAATATTTTGATAGAAAAAACAACAATTTTAATTTTTAATTTTCAAATGGGAAGAAAATATTTTCTCCAAAAAAAATAGTAATTAGTTTTTGTTAAAAAAGGGATACATTTTAAGTTTTAAAAAATAAAATAAATAAAAATAAATGCCCCCATTATGTAGAATTTGAAGAGTGGTTCGTATAGTTTTCTTGACATGTATAATATCATAAATTCTTAATTATACCCTTCACACTCCAAAAAAAAATTATACACCATGTAGAATAAATTATAATGTTTCCATAACTCTTTAAAAGTTTTTTTTTATAAATAAAAAATTATTCAAACCAAGTTTCTATCAAAGATAACCAAAACAAAAATTAATATTTTTAGTTTTCAAATAGGAATAATAAAATTTCTCAAAAAAATAATAATAATCAACTTTTGTAAAAAAAAGATACATTTTAAATTGTTACATAATACAAATTCTTTTTATATTAAAAAATAACTAATTCAATAATTTTCTATCAAAAGTAACCAAAATAATATTTTTTTAATAAAATAAATTTATTTTTTGTGAAGAGATATGATATTTTTTGAAAATAAAAAAATAAGAAGAGAGAAAGTATTGAATGAGTAGAGATGTGATAATTTTCAAAATTAATTGCAATAAACGAGAAAAGCGATGATATTTTTTTAAAATAGTACTTATTGCTGTTAGATGTAAATTTGGACAATTTCAACAATTGAATAAAAAAATATGATGTGTTGTAAGACCGCTCTGTTTTGTAATATAAATTGATCAAAACTAATATTTTAATACAACGTTTTCTAGTTATAACTCATACATCTAAAAGACACTTTCGAGCCAATTTTTTCTACTCAATTATTAAAGAGTTCTCGCACTCTCTTGTACAAAAAATGTGATTAGTAAAAAAATAAAATATTAAAATAAAAAGCACATTGAATGAATTATTGAATTTTTAAAACAATTATTATAATTAAAATACTTAAGATTTAAGAATAAAATATATAAAAATAAATTCTTACATTATGTAGAGTTTAAAAATTAAATTAGAAAGTATTTATAGCCTCCTTATAAGTCAATCCATCAACCAATCAAGCTTTCACAAGAAAGAAAAAATTTGAATTAAAAATTTTTAATTCAAACCCCTTACAAAAAAAAATCGAAAGACAAACATTGAACAGACATAAAAAGTTATATAGTTTACATAGTTTCGCCTTTCTCTATATATATAATACAATAAATTCTATACAATTGTAACTTTCGCACTCCAAAAATAAAATTCCTACACCATATAGAATAAATTATAAAGTACACATAACCTCTTCAACATTTTCTTTTTATAAATAAAACAATTGCTTTTTATCAATAAAAATTTTATTCAAAACTAAATTTCTATCAAAAGTAATCAAAATAATATTTTTAATTTTTAATTTTCTAATAAAAAATGAACAATTTTAATTTTTAGTTTTCATATGGAAATAAAATATTTTCTACAAAAAAAATAATAATTAGTTTTTGTAAAAAAAGAAAAGAAAAGGGATACATTTTTATATTTAAAAAGAACTAATTTAACAATTTTCTATCGAAGGTAACAAAAATAACATTTTTTAATAAAACAAATTTATTTTTTAGAAATAAGAAAAAACTCCTAAAAATTTTGTTTTATAAAGCATTTTGAAGTTATATTTTTTGTGAAGAAATATAATATTTTTTGAAGAGAGAGAATGTATTGAATGATGAGAAATTTGATATTTTTTCAAACTAACTGCATTAAATGAGGAGAGAGATGATAATCTGAACCGTAAGATTAGAGTTGTATAATAAATTTCAGCCTTTAAAAAAAATTTGTCTCTAGGACATTTAAAAAACATGAGCTGTTTTATTATATAGATGTTATTTTGGTTACTTTTGATAGAAAATAGTTGAATTAAATTTTTTTAATATAAAAATATTTATATTATATGACAACTTAAAATGTATTCCTTTTTTTTTTCAAAAACTATTTACTATTTTTTTTGGAGAAAATATTTTCTTCCCATTTGAAAATTAAAAATTAAAATTGTCGTTTTTTCATCAAAAAATTAAAAATTAAAAATATATTATCTATCTCCTCAATCAATACCATCTCTCTCCTCAAAAAAATATTCTCTCTTCACAAAAAATAATGTAAAAAAATTTGTATTATGTGACAATTTAAAATGTATCATTTTTTTTACAAAAGTTGATTACTTTTTTTTTAGAAAATATTTTATTCTTATCAAAAAACTAAAAATTTAAATTATTATTTTGGTTACCTTTGATAGAAATTTTGTTTGAATAATTTTTTATTTATAAAATAAAACTTTTGAGGAGTTATGAAAACTTTATAATTTATTCTACAGAGTGTATGTTTTTTCTTTTTGGAATATGAATGTTATAGTTATATAGTAATTTATTATATTATACATGTGAAAAAATGCGAAGCTATGTGAATCATGTGGCATTCTTTGTTTATTCAAACTCTACATAATGGAGGAATTTATTTTTATTTATTTTATTTCTTAAATTTTAAGCATTTTAATAATAATAATTGTTTTAAAAGTTTGATAATTTATTATTTTTTATTTTAATGTATTGTCTTTCCTATTAATCACATTTTATGTGCAGAAAAGTACAAGAGCCATTTAATAATTGAGTAGAAAAAATTGATTCGAAAATACTTTTTAGAGGTATGAGTTATAGCTAAAAAAAATTTTATTAAAAAATAAATTTTAATCAATTTTATTATTAAAAAAAACTGTACATAATCTTTATTCTCTTTTTTGTAAATTTTCATTAGTTGTATTGTTTATTTTTAATAATTGATTGAAAATACTTTGAGGGATAACTATCTTTAAAAAAATTAAATTGATTAAAAGTACCTTTAGGCACGGATTATCCCCTAGTTTTTCAATAAAACAAATTTATTTTTTAGAAAGAAGAAAAAATTTCTAAAAATTTTGTTTATTTTTTTTAAAAAAATTCAAAACATTAAAAAGTTTCAAAATTATAAAACATTTTGAAGTTGTATTTTTTGTGAAGAGATATGATATTTTTTCAAACCGACTGCATTAAATGAGAAAAAAGATGATAATCTGAACTGTAGTATTATAGTGATATAATAAATCTCAGTCTTTAAATATAGTTTGTCTCTAAGATATTTCAAAAACATGAGTTATTTTATTATATAAATATAATTTTTTTTTATAATTTATAAAGAACAAATTAGAATATTTATTATTTTTATTACTATTTTATATATCGTGAGTATTTTTTCAATAAGCATGTAATATAAATATTATTATTATAGATATCTAATTATGTATTATTATTATTATTATTATTATTTTTAGTTCGTCTTTTGTTTGGTGCATTAGATACCATTATTTTTATAAAAAAATTATAATACGTTTATAGTTTTTAGCAATAAAATTTAAGAAAATAGTATTAAAAGTTTATGATGTTTTAACAAGTCGAACCGCTTAAATCGTGAGTTGAAATTGCTCAAAAAATATCAACTAACTCATTAATTTTAATAATAAGTAAATTGATAATGAGTTAAAAAGATAACCCATTAATTTTAATAATAAGTGAATTGATAATGATTTAAAAAGATAACCACATGGATAGATTGATTAAACAAATTTCTTCCCTCCACACCAAACCATCCACACCCCAAGTGATGGCAGTGGTGCAGTGTTAAGAATTGAAAATGTCTTCGTCATAAAAAGTGAAAAACGTTTGCGGTAACATGTAATAATTTGCGAACAAAATGCAGAGTAACTTAACCCGAAGGCCATTTCGCAAGTTCCAACAAAATAGCACCGGTGGCTTTTGGAGAATGAAAACGAGTGTATATGCGGTGTCGTTTATGCTATGTATGGTTCTGCATTTTGTTTCCTCTCTCTCTCTCTCCTTGAAAGGAAAGAGATTTTACAGTCTGTAATATACATCACACATCAATGGATTCCCATATATGTACATAGATTTAGAGAGAGAGACGGAGACATAGATAAGTAAGAAATCCGTGAGAGCTCTTACGTACCAGAAAGTGAAGGTGATCTGTTATTGAATTAGTTATTCTTGCACGCTTAAAATTTCAGAGAAAAAGAGAGAAAAAGAGTTCTTATCAAAACATTGGAACAACCAGCATTTATGAGCATGTCTTCGTCAATTTGAAACTGAAAGGATCAGAGAGAGAGAGAGAGACAGAGAAAGACAGAGGGAGGGAGTGTTAATTTTGTGTTATTGCGAGTTGATTTACGTTCGGAAAAAGGAAAATAGCTATTGATTGATAGAGAGATTAATCAGAACGAATAGAGAAAACGATCGAAGAACCGATCGATTTTCTATTCAAGGAGAAGAGACATCGAAGGATCTTGACGGGGAATGCCAGCGGAAGGATAGATGGATTTCTGGCCGGAGTTTCTCGCGAGGAGTTGGGGAACAGAATTCGTGGCCGGCGGCTTCGGTGGCATGGCCGGCATATTCGCCGGATATCCTCTTGATACGCTCAGGATCCGGCAGCAGCACTCTAACACTGGCTCCGCGTTCACCATCCTTCGCAGCGTTGTCGCAAGCAACGGACCCCTTGCCCTCTACAGGGGCATGGGCGCGCCCCTCGCCTCTGTAACTTTTCAGGTTTGTTCTCTCTTTCCATTTCTTTTTTATTTTTTTCCTCCTTTCATCCCTTTTAAGTCTGCGGTAACCTGAAATCTGAGATTTCAGGTTACGATCTCTTTATTCAATATATTTGTGTAGATTCTATATGCTAAAATAATCAAATGATAAATGTGTAGTTTAAATGTATTTAAGACATTGCAGCGTGAAATAATTGATGGTATCTTGTTATTTTGTTCAAATCTTAGATCTAGAGATTCATATCTCTTCCATAGAAGAGTCGAATGGGAACCAAAGATTCATGGTCCGTTTTGAATCAAGATTTTTCATATTTGCGATGCTTGTTTTTTTTTTAATATATATTTATACTGAATTTTTATGTTATGCATCTATACTATTTTATAAAAGAAAAACATTCGGTTGGTATTTTTTAAAATTAAAGCTATATATATTTTTTGTTTTGTTTAAATTGCTCCTAAAAAAACTATTATCTCTTTCTTAAAAAATCAACAACTCTTTATTCTCTTTTTCTAAAAAACAGAATATATGTGTTCACTTTCTTTTGATATGTTAAAATACTTGTACCAATTTATATTGTTCTTAAATTTTTTTTTTGTTTATGTATTGTGTGTGCCTGACGCTAGTGTTTATTATTGTCCTTTCCTTGGTGATATTTAAAACAAAAAAAATAGAAGAATGCGTTGGATACACAATTGTTACATTGAAAGGGAGGAGATCTTAGAATGATATGATAATTTTTAAAATTTATGAGGCACAATTGTGAATTCTAATTCATAATTTTATTTGTATATCATCACTTTTTGTTGGAATTTTAATACCATTTTTTAACACGAATGAAAGCAAAAAATTAAGTACATGTCAAAGAAAAATCACATAAGAATTTATGTAGTTTGACCTACACCGACCTACATCTACGAGCGAAAGATAATCCACTATAATTGTAAAATGTACAAACCCAAGATTAAAAATATCTCAAAATCCGACACTTATAACTCGAGCTGTGAAACAAATTTCATTTTTTCGCTCAAATGTTATTCTCGTGCTCTCAGTATTTTTTCATATCTCTCTACATCTCTATCTTCTTTGATTTATTCTCTACACAAATAATTAAAATTATAGAATCCTATTTATAATTAAATTCTAAAAATTCTACACATATTAGACTTCTTATGGATTCGTAACTCCAGTATAGTCCAAATACATGTAAATAAAATACTAATTATATGGGTCCACAAAATACAAGGCATACACCCAACAATCTCCACTTTGACTTGAATTCTGCAATCCACCTTGAAGATAACCAGTGTTGATGTCAATTCTGATGTCGTCATTAATATGCCACACTCAAACCAGGATGGCTTGCACCTCCATACCCAGATATTCAACACCTATTCGTCGAGGTGTCCTAATTGCTGATCATCTGTCAAATTAGAAAATTATCGTCTAACTTAACTCCTCCTACAACTAAATTCTTAACTGCATCTATTGATGATTAGTCTTTGACCATTAATTGAACCAAATTACTCCTGATCACGTTTGATCTCATCCGATCAATTTCAATCAATGTTGATATGTCTAATCTCATCAAATTATTCAGAATCTAAAAATTCTGACTGATCCGATGGATCCGCGACGCTAAGAAATATTATGATACATATACGTCTTGAATTTTTCTGTTATATATGCGATCCGATATAACCAAAAAAAAAACTCAAATCATTGATTTTATGATGCTCTTACCACACTAGATCACACTCTTTGAATAATTTCATCAATACATGTGCCCTGATTTTCGATGAGAATCCAAAATCAAATTCCATTTGAATTCCTAATTCGTAATTACTGATTCTCAATCTTTTAGGTTCCACACTAAAGCACCGCCACTTCACACCGGTAATACCTTAGGCTTCACATTAACAGTGTCGCCGCCCACATCTTTTTTTTTTCTTTTTTTTGTATGAATTTTTTTTTTGATTTATTCGATACAAAATCAAAAAAATATACCTTACTCCAATCACCCACCATGGCTTCGAATTGTCCACCGTCAGCTTAGATATCACTTGTTGAGATATACACACCAATCTTCGAACGCGAACGAAAACAAAAAAATCATGCGCACACCCAAAAAAATCACGTAAAGATTTACATGGTTCAGCCCATGCCGGTTTACTTTCACAAGCGAGAGATAATCCACTATAATTGTAGAATGTACAAATTCGAAATAAAAAACACTCCAAAATTCGACACCCACAACTCGAGTCTTGAAACAAATTCTGTTTTTTAGCTTAAAGGTTATTCTTGTGCTCATGGTATTTTTTTTATCTCTTTTTTGGTCTCTATCCTATTTGATTTACTCCCTACATAAATAACAAAAATTATAAAGTACTATTTATAGACAAATTTTAAAAACTCTAACCTCAAATAATTATAAAATTTTATAAATATTAGATTTTTTATGAATTCATAATTCTAATCTAATTTAAATATATATAAATAAAATATTAATTATATAAATTTATAAAATACAAGACATATACCTTTTTTTTTTTTCTTGTAGAATTTAAACGTATCTATATTACACGGAAGGAGTGTGTTGATGCCGCATGTCGTATATGTTATTGCTAGAGATTCGGATCTTTTTGAGAACTACGCCCACCAAAGCTAGATGAAGTGATGAGCCACCTTTCTCTCTCTCATATTGCACAAGTATTTTAAAAATTATTATTTTTATCTATCTAGCCATACATTTTTGTGTTTCCTGAACTCTTGTTTTTTTCATTTTTAATTTTTTATTCTGAAATTATTGTATAAAGTTGATATAAAACAAAGTTGTTTTATAAAGTCTATATAAAACAACTTTTTAGTGAGCAGTAGTTCAAGGGCCCAATCATCCAGCTATCTGCTTTGTTCTTTTCCCAAGCATGTTGTCTCCATTATACTTTCTTTCTTTCCTTTTTTTTATTTCTTTATTTTTGTGGCAGGTAAATGTTGTCGCTAGTTGGATCTATCAAATATATTCTTCCACTATAATTTTTTTGCTCCACTCCATGGGAATGTGTTTTCTTGTCTTTTGGTCCTAAGAAGAGTATGAAACTAATTTTTGTTCCAACCTTTCAAGGCCTTAGAAGAATTCAAGTAATAGGTGAATGATTGTGTTAGGATTGTTAACGAATGCAGAAAAATCAAGATCAGATTGAGAACAAGCGTACACAAAACACAAAATTCATGTGGTTTACCTTACTAGAACTACATTCATGGCTGTTTCGGTTGCTTCACTATGATGATAAAAAAATTTGTTACACCGAAATTATTCTACGCTACAATACAATATATATGTGTATATATTGGATTTGCGAACGTACAACACTTATCAAGCTCCATCCAATTTAACATTGTGCTTCTCTAGATTATGTATTTTGACTTGTTTTCCTCCACCAGATTCTCACTTTTTCCCTTTGATTTTGACTGATATTGGTTTGTTCCAATTCCAATAGCACTGGGACTCCATTGAGATATAGTGCTTTGGATCAAAAGTTGTCAAAACTCGCATGTCAGTTTGTTCTTGTTCCATAGTTGTTTTATAAATTGAAGTGATGATTTGTGTTGCTCGGAATTGCAGAATGCCATGGTTTTCCAAATCTACGCGGTCCTGTCGCGGGAATTTGACTCGTCAGTTTCTGGGACAGACCCTCCTTCCTACAAAGGGGTTGTCATAGGAGGAGTCGGAACAGGGGCCATACAGAGCCTAATTCTCTCCCCCGTCGAGCTAGTCAAAATCCGGCTGCAGCTACAAACTGCCAACCGCGAAAAAACCCAGGCAGCACACAGCCACAGAGGTCCAGTAAGTGCTGCCAGAAGCATATTTCGGACTGAAGGTTTGAAGGGAATGTATAGAGGCCTAACAATCACGGTTCTCCGAGACGCGCCCGCTCATGGTGTCTACTTTGGGACGTACGAGTACGTGAGGGAGAAACTTCACCCAGGCTGCCGAAAGAGCAGCCAAGAGAGCTTCCGAACAATGCTTGTCGCGGGAGGACTTGCAGGAGTCGCGAGCTGGATTTGCTGCTACCCTTTGGACGTTGTTAAGACCAGACTCCAGGCTCAATCGCAATCGACGATGCCTGTGCCAAAGTATGTGGGGATCGTCGATTGCTTCCGGAAGAGCGTAAGGGAAGAGGGACTTACAGTTCTGTGGCGAGGATTAGGGACCGCGGTTTCCAGAGCTTTTATAGTGAATGGGGCTATTTTCACTGCTTATGAAACAGCTCTGAGGTTCCTATTTAACAACAACAATCATTGAAGGAACATGGGGCAGGCGCAGCTAGGAAAATAGCTCTACAGTGATTGTTTTGAAGCAAAATGCTCTGAACTATCTGGAAAATAAGCATCAATATATGCACCTTGAGTTAACCGCATTGATAGTGAGCTCCAATTTGGGATAATGACTTTTTGATTTATTTTGTTTTGTTTAGTTTTGTCTATAAGAGAAGCAAGGGTTAAACCAGCAAAAAAAGAATCACCATGATTGAATGATTTCCAGAAATGTAATTCTGATTCATGTCATAGTCAGATACATTGATCTGCACCAGTTGTCAATTGATTAGTTTAATAAAAAAGTTACTTTGTATTTTTGTATCTTTAAGCACGTTGATACAGTTGAAAAATGGTTTTGAAACCATTGAGCAGTGAATGCGAACATAATTGAAGATGGTAATGAATTAGTTATTATTGTACATTTGTAGAATTGTGTCATTTTATTGAATGATTGTGCCCATTAAGTGAAGATTTGTGTTCTTGCAGTAAATTCATCTTAAAGAGCAATGTGAAACACTAGCCTTGATTTATTTTCTTCTTTAAATTCATATAGTGATCTGTGAGTTCAATTTTTATTCCATGTTTATGAGTTTAGTTATTTTATTGGCACAAAAGTATGCATATGTTGCAATACATACAAAGTTTTGACAGTGTAATTTGGTTTGAAAATGAACAAGCAATCAAACTGGTTTAAGATTAAAAAACGGAACCATGCCGTTCGAGTTCTTGTGAGTATCGTATTGATCCGGACTGATCTGTTTGTTATTTCTAAAATTAATCATATTGGTCCGGACTGATCTGTTTGTTATTTCTAAAATTAATAACTCATACAATATATTTTGTAGTAAAGTTATGAGTGCTACTTCTAATGGAAACTAATTATTTATATATAAAAAAAGTAATTATATCTTATAATTGAAGTTATAGGTATTTTTTTTAAAAAAATTATAATTTATTGTTAAAATTAATAATAAAAATTTAAAAGTTACTCCCACTAGTGTAGCCAAACACCGTCATTATTATTCAGCCAACAAAGCAAACTGTAATTAATGATATACAGATAAGTTGCACTTCTTTTTAGTGGAAAGAGTTTTTTTTTTTTTTATTACAAGGGTGGAGGGGGAGTTGCCGGGTTCAAACCCCAAGCTTGGTGAGGGCCTATATAGCACCGACCACTAGGTTAGGGGCTTCCTTTTAGCGTAAAGAGTTGAAATACAATATTTGGAATTTAAAAGATAAAACGTACAAGGATTTACAGTTTGGTTTTGTTCGATTTTAGACTAAATGAAAAATTAAATCGTTTTGAAGAGTTTCAAGAGTTGAAAAATTAGAATCGAATTGTATGTATTATAGAATTAAATCGAACCAATAAATAACGGTTCGGTTCAGGTATAGAACTGCAGTATTATAAGTATTTGTTACCTATTTTATATCAAAAAAAATTAATGTTATTTTACTTCATATTTTATTTATTACTTGTTTTATATTATTATTAAAGGGATCGGAATCCAAGATATAATGATAGTGCATATAAATCGAATCAAATGCTGTGCAGGACATGATCTGCAATATACAAAAAAATTTGCGCTGTGCCAAATCGTTCGGATGAACAAAAATAACCATTAGGATGGAACTCGGACAAAAAAATCTTAGTTTTTTTTTTAACCCCAAAAGCTAAAACCCGGTACACCTACAATGCAAAATAGGAATTATACACGTGTGATCCTTCTGATTTGATCACGTTTAAGCACTTGAAAAATTAAAGCTTCAAGATCAACGCGACGAACCGACAATCTTGTTTCTACTTAGATGTTCTACTGTATTCCCAAATACTAAAACAAAAATATAGTGTGGGCTCTGATCCTTCTTATTTCAAACTCTGTTTACCTACCTCTCATTTTTATCTAGTTCTCACGATACGTGAAAACCCTTATAAAACTGAATGATATGTATCGCGTGTGTACTATCGACCAAGGTTATTACGACATATATATATGCTACAGTGGAGACTTAAAGAATAAATAAGACGTGACTTTCTAATGTAATTAAAAAAATCTACTTCAACCCAGAAGTAATTTTTCAAAAACATAAATTACAATTCATACCACTAAAGAATCATAATTTCACTCCTAGTCTTATTCTCAAAATTGAACTTTTGAACTGATGTTATTAAATGCTTATTATTCTCTCCATGTTAAAATTACAAATATTCATTGATTAAATTAAATTACTGACAATTATATTTAATCGACCACTTTCATAATTTCTTAAGATATTCCGCTTAACTTATTTGATATGTCGGATTATAAACTCCATATGTTAGGTTTGAAATATTCAAAACTAATAAGTTTCTTTAAAGAGATATCATCAATCCTCCTCAAGACGTTGATTTCATCAATAAATAATATCAACAATATACGTAATGCCGTCATCCAACTCACCGAAATTATTCACCCGTAAAAGATTACACCCTTTAATAAATCAAAATAACGAATACTAAATAAATGTGTCTAATAATCATTTCGGTATTAAGAGCATAAGTATTCATAATAACCATAGAGTATGAATTATTTTATGTAATCAGTACAAAAATAATTATCTGAACGTGGTCATATTCAATACACACAAAGTGTAATAGTACAATGAGTCGGAATTATAATCGGAACTATACCATTCACCGTAATCAAGACAGATCTATGAAAATACTGTACTACAGCCCTGCCGATAATATGTTCAATTTCATCTAAAATGTGAACGAAAAATTTATATTCTACATGAACCGATAATCTGGTCTTCCGTATGTAAGTCGAATTATACACATCAGATTAACTACTATGTAGAATAAAAGACACGCACGCACAATTTTAAATAAATAATATAACACAAACATTGTAAATATGGATTCTCATTATAAAAAAATAATTTTTATTAATAAATAAAAATAATACTAAAATATCCAATATACAAAACATAATTTTTAGTATATAACCCTAACAATTATAAAGAGATTTTCATCTATACATTACGAATTATATTTTATTATTTTTCTAATCTATTATCAATAGTTTATAAATCATATAATATTATGATGTTATGAAAAAATAAAAGTTAAATAATAAAAAAGGAGAAATGAAGAAAAAAAATGTTACGGATCAATTCGATTTCGAACAGTTTTTTGAAACTTAATCTTTGAATCGAGCCATAAAGAACTAATTTAATGATTTGATCAGTTTTTTAACACCCCTAAGAAAAAGGGTGTTTGTTAAAATTATAAATTGGCATGTTTATAGATTTTTTGTTGTAAATTTTTATTCTAAATTAATAAATACAATTTTACTGTTTAAAACTATAAGTTTACACCTATAATAGATATTCGTTGCTTCTATTTAAAATTATAATCACATCTTTCTAATTATAATTTATAAGTTTGGAATTTTTATGGCCCGATTGGCATGCAACTAACTTTTAAAAAAAAAATTTGCCTTTTTTCTTTTTTAGCCAAAAACTAAATTAAATTTAAAGTATGCGTATTGTTGGATAGATAAGCTTTTAAGTAGCTCTTTTGAAATTAGCGGATTAATTAAAAAAGCTAATATTTTTTGCTTTTAGTTCACAATGATCAGTATTATTTTTCTACATAGTTGATAATAGCATTTTGTATTGCTGAAACTATTAATTTATAGAATGTACTTTGTAGCAAAAATTATTGTTGAAATACAAGAAAAAATAATTATAATTTATAGTAAAAGTTGTGAATGTTTGAAAAAAATTTTAACTTATAATTAAAATTAGTAGTAAAAAATTAAAAATTACTAACTGTAACTTTTCCAAACACCCTTAATAAACAAGTTATCAAGTAAAAACATCATTATTTTTTAAAGTTGGATAAGAGTTTGAATAGAATATTCTCAAAATTAGTATGTTTATTTTGACTTTTAAGTTTTTTTTCCGGACGCAATATTAACTTTTTAAAAAATTTAATCAAAAAACTAAAAAATAACTTAGAATTGCCAATCACAATACTCAATTAAACCAACACAATTATTAAGTCCTCTCGAAATATTAAGTGACATCATCTACGTGATAACTTTTAACAAATAAAAATATTTTGTACTTATATACTGTTTCGAAATTACCAATCACAATACTGTATGTGATGAGATACAATGAGTAGACAAAATGGAAGGACCCACCAAAATTCAATACAATAAACTCGCATTGTGATGATGATTTGAATACCCATTTAAAGAGAAGAATGTTGGGAGAATTTGTGAAGTGTTCTATCTTTTCAGTTTCCTGTGGCTTCAATTTCTTTAGATACTTATCAGCAATTAAGTTTCATTACGTCGACTCTTGTGAACTGCCCCAAATTTGAAGGGCTATAGTTTTACTTCTTGGTGGGGGCGTATTTGTCATTTACAGACATTATTTCTATTAAATTTTTTAACCCAATATATAAAGAACAAATTTACGTGCTAGTAGTTTATAGATTATAATTTATAACAAAAATTATGAATATTTTGTAAAAATTATAATCTTGTAGTAAAAATTGTAACTGTTTAAAAAAAATTATAAATTATAATTAAAATTAATAGTAAAAAATTAAAAATTAAGCCAAAAAAATTGGCCAAACACCTTGTATATGACGCATGTATTTTAAAATCAGAATTCAATTATTTTGAACTATTCAAAAATCAAAAATTTTGAATTGGCTAGGCCGAATTAAATCAATAAAGAACAATTTTGATTTCAAACAACGGTTCTAATATTAGAAAAATATATACATTTATTTTGTTTAATTATTTTTAATATTCATTTTTTGTCTATTCATTTTTTATATTAATTTACTTTCTATTTGATTTTGGTCCTGAATGGATGAATTTGACTTATTGGCCTATTTGTGTATTTGACTTTATAAATTTTTTTATCTTTAGTAAATTTTTTTCATTATTTAATTAAACTATTATACTTTTTAGACTCCTTTAATTGAGATGAGCCGAAAAAGTAAAATTTTTTTATTAAAATATAAAAAAAAATTAAAAAAGACAAAAATAAGCAAAAATAAGTTAATAAATCAAATTTTATTATGTTTAAGCTAATATGAGCAAAAATAAACCAATAAGCTAATAAAAAACGTTCGCCCAAATAGGGCCTTTATCAAATGTTATATGCGGTTGTAAAAAAATGTTATATCTATAACTATAAATGAGAATTTCTCATTTTATAAATACTAAATTTCTTATTATTTAATTTTTTTTACTATTTATGCAATATATTTTATATCGTACACTATTTCTCATTTTCAACAAATAAGAATTTTCTAAGCTTATATTGCATTTGCACATTTAACACTAATTTAAAAATTGAAATATTAATTAAAAATTTATTTTGAGATTCTTCTTATTTTTTTGTAGTTTCTCATTTTTGTTCATTATTGCTAATTTTTCATTTTTAAGAATCTCAGTTTTTTTTTTTTTTTGTGAGAATGGGAAATAAGAAATTTTTTATTTCTTATTTTTTTAAAATTTTGTGTATTCAATATGGATCTTCTTTAATAATTTAAAAAGAGTAGTTCTAAAAAGGTAAATATTTTTTTAAGACTAATAAATATAACAAAAGTTATAAAATTTTAAAATCTAAAACACAAAACTAAACAGCAATGTCATGTCACCGAAATGTATTTATCACTTCTCTTAATTACTTACTGCAAATTATGAAAGAGGGATAAAATTATCCATGTTATTAATATTTTGTAAATAGTTAAAAGATTAATAAAACTTATCCCAAAATAAGTTCAAAAAAATAGAACTGTAATGTCATTAACTCTAATTTTTATTAACTTTGTTCTAGTCAATGAAATCTCTGATCTGAGTCATTATGAAGACTCATTCATATTCATCTGGTGAATTTTCTTGTTGGTTACCCCTGTTCTGAGTTCTGCCTCATCTGTTTTCCATTTCTGTGTACATTTTTTGGAATATGCTCACCTTTTGCATATGCATATAATATCCAACTATTCGAAAAGATAAAAAATTTATTGCATCGGTGCTCGCAACATTTTATATATATTCTGATTTAATCTTAAAGACTTACATGCACTTAAAAAGTAATCAGTATGTAACCCACCCACGTAGCAAAGAGATAGAGATGAGAATAGAAAACAAATCAAGAGAGAAATACAAATTTATATTCATACAAAGATCGAAGAAACTGTTATCACAAAAACAAACAAACAAAACAAAACAAAACAAAAAAACAACGTAATTAATTACAAACAAACATAAGATTCACGTGCTTCATCCAAATTAAAACGTACCACAGTCTCAAAATTGCAATGATTTCACTGTAAAAAGAAACAACACAAAAAAAAGAGTACAATATCATAATCAAAAGTATCGAATAGAAATACCTTGGAACAAGATATAAGAGAAAAAGACATCCAAAAACCCATTCAATTGTAACGCTTCCAAAAACAAGTCTTATCATGAGTCGGTTGTCACAAAACCATGCTCCACACAGCTAACAGAAACAATTCATTGCAACTTCTAGAGCTTCAAAGTGCCAAGTCTCCGTCAAGAACTGCAAAAACTTACTGAGGGAGCGGAGGAAGGAAGAATTCGGAACACGCGTAGACGAAAAATTTGTCAGCAATGTCAAGATAAACCGGGCATGTAAGGCGAGAATAGTAGTGGAGGACCTCTTCTATGTCCAAAACATGATCCACATCATTCATACCCATCATCTCTAAATCTTTCAGCTTCTGTGCCAACACATAGCCACCTCCATTAATGCCATTGCCAACCAGAGGACATGGCTCTTCTCTTTTGCCTTCATGGGAACTTCCTATCATTTTCTCTTCCTTATCTCTGGCTTCATTTTTGTCCTTCAAGCCACTGCTCTGCTCTTCAGACGCCGAGAAACTTGGCACTTTGGATGACATTTCAGGCTTCTTATTCTTCGTCTTTTCGTGGTTGGAATCCAACAGCTCGGAGAATTTTGTGTTGAACTGATCCAAATGCTGCATGTTTGAGGTGGTGTTGTTGAAATTTTGACGGGATTTGGGTAACTTTTGGTACCCTCGAAACAGGAATGATCTGAGGTTTTCGAGGGTTTCGTGAAGGAAGATCTTGGTCTTCTGAATGGCTTTTCTTAGCAGCATTTGTGGCTCCATTGTTGTTTCCTAAGGATATATCTCTTGCCCCCTAAATTTGCAATAACACATAACTCCCACTTGTTTGGCTTCTTTCCTCTTAAGATGTTGCTGCTTTCCTTCTCGGGGTGTGTGTGTGTGTGAGGATCCACAGGACAGTTTTATAATACAAAAAACAGAAAACAACAAGATAACGCAATCTCACACAAACTCATAATTTTCAGGATTTATTAAAAACTGAAGCTATGTTTACGGAATTGCAATGATTTTACTATAAAATATGTTGTGAATTGTTAATTTAAGAGAGAAATAGGAATCCAATGATAATGGTTGTTTCATTTTTGACTTCCTGTGGTTGAAAGCGCAGGGGCATTGATTATAAGAGGAAAGTTAAAGGTAGTGTGGGCTGGGAAAAGATTATTATGTTAATCCGTGTTTCCAACCACTACTTGATTATTTTTAGCCATTTTTCCATACATGGACCTACTCATAATTGTGGATTCCACTGTCTATCTTTTTACTGTAATAAGGCATTTTATCTCATGAGCTCAGTACTATTAAAAGATTGTTTCTAATGTACAAAATTACCACGTATCATAGTTTAAAATGAGTAATTTTTATGAGTGATTGTAATTAGGCATTTTATCTCACGAGTTCAGTACTATTAAAAGATTGTTTCTAGTGTACAAGATTACCACATATCATAGTTAAAAATGAGTAATTTTTACGAGTGATTATTGGCGGCCACAAAAAGTAAGGTCAGTTGATGCCTACGTCTCTTGACAGCCACACAATCATGTGAGACCATACAATTGGTAATGAGTCCTTCATAAATGTGTTGATGCAAAAAGGCATAGGGTGCCAGCTGGCCTTATCCCTTCTTATAGCGATTTTTCTTTTCTTCTAATTTTTACATAATTATGTGGTTTCGAACGATTTCAGTTATACATTAGTATATGACTCATACAATTGATAGTGAACCACTTAATTTATCCCACTTAATTCATTCAATCTCAATCATATATTGGCATGTGATACATACATTTAAGAGTAAGTCACTTAACTGATTCCACTTAATTAATACGATCTCTACTCTACACTAGCATGTGACTTATCCACTTGATAATAAGTAACTTAACTGAACTCATTTAGTTAATACGATCTCAATTATGTATTGACATGTGAGTGATATATTTGATGGCGAGCCAATTTATTGATCCCACAACTCGAATCCTTAACGAACTTAGAGTCCTATGTAATTTGTCATTTGCATTTATAAGAGCAAGCTGTACCCATCTTTCAAGGGGTTGGTAACAAATTACCAACCAACATTAGTAAGAGTTGATGGAAATAGGGGATAAGGAGGCTATTGATTCTTGAACAGATAAATCACTTTTTTTACAGTAACACTGTTGAAATCCTGCCACCAAACCCCATAGAAATGCTCCTGTTCTAGATCATGAGTTTTGGATCATAGATAAAAAGAAATAAAGTAAAAGAATTCTTTTACTTTTATCTCCACAATTTCTTTTCTCTCAATAAATTTATTTGTAAATCTATTCCTAACACGTCCATAAGCCGAAGTATATTGCCTATTTTTTTCTACTTTTTCAATATGGTTAAAAGGAATTGAAAAGTTAAAAATTTAATCAAAATATAAATAAGTTAAGATTTTTTTTTAAAAAAAGTATTAAATAAAATGGCCTTATAATGTGTTCTTTCTCCAACTTGACTTGTTTATGACTCAATAGTCAGTACGATCTTAATCAAACTTATATTCCCTTTTTTTTTATTAAAAAAAAAACCCCTCTCATTGAGAATTTACAACTATACTAAAATCCACACAAAATCAGATACCTCACTTGGAGGGGAAAAGAATGAATAACCTAAAAAAAAAGGAACTAGAAAAACTTAGCCGCAGTGAATCAACTTCGGTAATCTTATAACGAATTATCTTAAAAAACGAAGAAAAAAGGTAGGGTTTTCAACTAAGTATATTCTTATTGAGTTGAATTTTAGAAGTTAAAATAAAATTAATTATTTACATAATGAATCCATCTCAAATTAGTTTTAACTAATTGAACACAAAAATGTAACTCAAATAGCTTACTTCATCTTATACGCTAAAATAAAAAGTAAAAACCCAGGTTTTCTTCACTCATGTGAGGTTGGCCCAACAAAAATTAGCCATTTTTTAATACAGTATATTCTTATTTGAGTTCAACTTAAAAAATTTAATATAATTAAAATTAATTAATTTTAATAACAAGTTCATATTAAATAAGTTTTAATGAATCGAACACAAAAATGTAACTCAAGCAACTTAAGATTTGATGAGTTACCTATCTCGATCTCAATAGATCGCTTTATGGCTCTATTTCCTTTTCATTTTTACACATTTCGTGTAAACCATTCTTATAATCATAATCACATTAGTTTGAAACTTGATCTGCATTTGGCAAATATGCTACCGAGACAGATCATCTTGACCTTCAAATGTCATTATAAACAGAAAAATCCTTCAAGTCTTCATAATAAAAACTCGGTTTTTATTTTCACTCATGTGAGGTTGGCCCAACAGAGATAAGTCATTGGGCTCACTGAAAATAGCACCCAAGTCCAATTTACTGGATCAAGCCCACCGTCAAACAAGGCCCAACTCAGCTAACCCTAAACACGAATTCACTTCGTATGGTTCTTCCATCTATAAACTTCGTCTGAATGCCGCCATTCATCTTCTTCGTCAAGAGCTCAGAAGATTAGGGTTTCCACTGCCGCGAATCAATGGTTAATCTCTTCTTCCTCATTCGATATTCATATAAAAATACACGTATATATATATATATATATATATATATATATGCACGTCGTAAGCTTATATAAGTACGTGACTGAAACAGGGGAAGGGGACGGGGAGCTTCGGTAAGAGAAGGAACAAGACTCACACTCTCTGTGTGAGGTGTGGCCGCCGCAGCTTTCATCTGCAGAAGAGCCGATGCGCCGCCTGTGCTTTCCCCGCAGCTCGTAAAAGGAAATGTAATCTTTCTCTATATACGTGTTTCTGTGTGTCTGTATATAGATTTATAACTTCTTGTATCGATCTCGTACGATTCAGATAACTGGAGTGAGAAGGCTATTTTCTCTATATGCGTTGTGTGTGTAGAGATTTATAACTTCTTGTATCGATCTGGTATGATTTGAATTGGTGCAATTGGATTTCAGATAACTGGAGTGGAGAAGCAATTTTCTCTACATATGTGTTTCTCTGTGTGTGTGTGTGTGTGTGTGTGTGTGTGTGTGTGTGTGTGTGTAGAGATTTATAACTTGCTTGAATCGAATCTGGTACGATTTGAATTGGTGAAATTGCATTTCAGATAACTGGAGCGTGAAGGCGATTCGAAGGAAGACAACTGGGACAGGTCGTATGAGGTACCTACGGAACGTGCCTCGCAGGTTCAAGACTGGATTCAGAGAAGGTGATTTTCCTCCTGTGGATTTTTCAATACAACTCTGAATGTAGATATCTTCACATCCGTTTGTTCTTGTTACAAATCTTCTTGCGCACACTAAAAAACGGTTTACACCCAAAAAAATATGTATATAAAAACATGATCGTAATATATCATCACGCATTGTAGTGGACGTCGGACTTTATCAATACTGACCCAATAATAGTTATTTTCTTTTTGGAAGCTTCACTTTACATGTTTAATACAACTTATTGGTTGTCCCTTCCCTTGCTTCAATTACAAAGTAGTAATTCATTCAATTCCATACTCGAATAGAGTGTGCACAATCTTGATATGGTGAATGCTATGATACCAAATGTCACCAACCCTTCCATAAAATTTACTCCTAAAAATTGATTTGTAAGGGAGGGTGTCTAATACTCCAAATAACTTGTACACATATATAGAATCCTTTATTTTAATTGATATGGACACGATCATAAAACTTTTATAAAATAAAGACAACTCAAACTTCTTCGGACACATTTGGCAGGGTGTTAGTACCCTGTTCATGACGATCATAAGGGCTGTATGTTCATATTCTTCTGTTATTGATAAATGATTTGGTGGACAATACCTCACTTTTTTTATTCTGTCTGTGACAATCACAAGTAGAAAGTTCATATTCTTTGGTAATTGATAAATAATTTGTTGGACAATTCCAGACTTCTTTCTTTCATTCAAAACTGTGCATGAACTTTCATTTCATACAGCTCCTAAGTGATAAAGGAAAACAGAACTCCATTTTTTTGTAGAATGGAATGAAAGGGGTTTGGTCATGGGTTGACAATGAGAATTGAACTCTCTCTATATACAAGTAATTTTTTTTACTGAATTTATTGGTTTCTGTTATTCATTTAGGAACCCAAGCAGCTCCGAGGAAGACTGTCACAGCAGCTTCTGGTTGAGTTGGGGGAAGGCTTTGAGGGGCATCGTTTGGGGTACTGAACTATAGTTTCATTTGGCGTTTTCAAATGTTGGAATTGAGTTAGTTTTTAGGAACTTCGTTTGGATAGTGTTGCTCCAATTGAATACTTGATTTACGCTTTTGTTCTCCTTATATGCAGTTGATTTGGATTTTTGACACGGATGGACAAGTCTATTGCTTTGATTCCCCATTCTTCGGGCTTTACTTTAATATTATGAGTTCAATTTTGTCATTGTGGTGCCATTTGATAATCTGAAGGATTTAGAAGATCGAAGAAAGCAGTTTCATTCACTATCATTGAAGAAAGCAGTTTCATTCACTATTGTTTCCCTGCTCAGGCAACACAAATTTTATTACTACTTGAAGTTATAAGTCTATAACTTTTAACAAATATTTGTAATTTTTGTTTAAAATTGTAATTGCATTTCTTCAGCTATAATTTAAAGATTCATAATTTTAACAACACATTTACACACTCATTTTTTTGTAACTGAAAGTGCATCTAATTCTAATATCTTTTTGACCAGAATAAGTCATGAAGCCTTCATTTGCATTGAGGGAAAGGAATGAAAAAATGGTAGTTGTGCAGAGGGAGAAGGAAGGAGAAGGGAAAGGACAGTATTTTTTCTTGTATTTGGTTGGACAACGATAAAGATAATGGGATGCATAGATTGCTACATAAAAATAAGTAAAGAAGAATATTTTATATTTAAATATATATTTTATGGCAAACACCTACTTTTTTTTATTTCTTTATAAGGAAACAAATGAAAAGTGAAATGCTTAGAATGCCTGTACACTTTTTCCTCTTTTACTACCTCCATATCGTTTCTTCTCTCATTAAATATAATCCAAATATAATATAACTAACTTTTTTTTCTCCTAGAAATCATTCATTTTTTAAATCCCCCAATCCAAACAATCTAAACAATGGCCATGCAGACCACAACGTTTTCTTGATACGGGATTCTAAGATCATCACTCATTTTCTTGTTATGTGATTCCAAATGTATTGGATATTTGCTAATCACTAATACTAATACTTATACAAATAATTAATTACAAATGAATTATAAAAATTAAATATTAATTATTTATTTATACTAAACTGAAATTTATAACACTTATTAATTTTAATATGAATAGATTGCCAAGATTAGTAGAGAAATTTAAGTCATTCTATAAACTCATAAAACATACTTATAAAATTATATAATGAGTGGTCTAGATTCATTTTGTTTATGACTTGTATTACAAAATACAAACAGTTTAGTCTAAATAATTCATTTTAAATGAAAAATAAATTTACATGTATTATAAATTCGTTATACTTTTGAAGAAATTATGAATGATGATGAGTCACCAATCGTTGCAACACGTAAAGGGCTGAGTATCCTAATTTAGAAAATATGAACTTGTTACTGTTTTCCCTTTTATGTGATTTTGGGTGTGTATTTAAATTCCACGAATTTTGGTCTTTATGGTTTCTCTTCTTCTTGTGTCTAAAAGCGAGAGATTGGTTTTGGACTCCCCATGGCTAATTTCCCTATTTTGTCTGCGTTGTTCAAACACATCCCAAATGTTCTAATATGGAAGAAGAACAAAGAGAGGAAGTGGAATTCTGTTCTCTGATGGAATGCAGTTGGAAGTTCACAAAGTCCTCGGGACTAAATAACTCAGAACCAAACCAAATAACTCATTGTTCAAAAAAAAGAAAAAGTTAAAGAAAAATATAAACAAGGGTGTTTATAACTTTTTACTTGTAACTTTTAATTTTAACTCAACAAACATTATCTGTTCTATAATATAAAAAAACTACAATTTAAGTTAGGTAGATTTTTTAGTTTCTTATACTGCCCTCCAAAATGGAATTTATTACTATTAAAGAATAACTACTTCAATTCAATTTTTTAAAATTTATAACTACTTCAATTTAAATTTTTTTTAAATATAATGACACACAAATGTGTGTGCTACCCCTCTAGTACTACATTAAGCTATAAGTCCACAATTTTAACAAATATTTATTTTTGTTTTAATTATAATAATGTCTTTTCAATTATACGTAATTTCATAATTTCAATTCCACCAAATACACTTATTATTGTTTCAATTAAAGGTTGTATCACGAGTCTCATGGTTGAAAACAATGAAGCTAAGTGCACATATTCGGTTGCATCCTTCTCACAAGGGGTTGGATACTTGGATGGAACCCATAGTGCTTGTGAAATACCCAATTATTGATTCAATTAAAGACTACATCACGAGTCTCTTGGTTTAAAACTACTATGCAATGTGCACAGATCCGGTTATACTCTTGTCACAAAGGGTTAGGTGGGTCTCACAATGCTTGTAGGCCCATCCTTCTGAAAGGACTATAGTCGGATCTATGCACTTATCTTTTTTCAAGTGAAAATACTGGAAATTGATCTTCTAATCTTGTTTCCTATGTTACCATCATGCTCTTTCATACCCTCTGAAACCATCATATTAACAGCCTTGATCTCACTATTTGGTATGCCATTGTAGAGGCAATACTGAGGCCTGGATCCATGAAAAAGCTTGTAAAAATGATGGTAGGATGACACAATAAGTAGCCTCAGAGCAAAAGGGAAAGGGAATGCTTCATCTCGCAAGAGGAAGCAAAAATAAAATGTAAACAAAGAACAATCAAGTAATAGTGAGATTGATGGCACGCTTTGTAGCAAGACTATACAAAAAAAAATGTGAACAAGGAACAAAACTTAATACGTATAAAGAAACACCTTTGTGATGCCTGTACCGGTCAAAAAGATTTACATCTGTTTTCCTGAAAATGGAAAGCTAATTACAAATTGAATCCACGTACGCTTTATAAATTCAAATCAGAAACTCAAAATTATGAGCTTGGCTTCATTAATTCTATTTTTTTCAAGAAAAAAAGAACATCAACATTCACACATAAATATTTATGCTGCAAGTCGCTGTAACTCTATGAAAAACGTGACCTTTAACGAATTATGTACCTCAAATAGAAAACGAAAAAAAAGGTCGGAAAAAAATTACTCACTGTTGGCGAGATGTAATAATACGCCGTAAAGTAGATTCTAGCACCCCAAACTTTTCCTTCTCCTCGTGCAATTGCCTGAACATAATCCACCTCCGGGAATGCCGACAAGAGCAGCAGCTCAAGGAGGTCAAAAGCCAATTGCTTCATGCAAAATCAATATTTACGCCGCAAGTTGTTGTAACTCTATGAGAAACGTGATCTTCAACGAACCACATACCTCAAATAGCAAACGAGAGAAAAGGTTGGAAAAAAATTACTCAGTGTGGTCTGGATGTAATATGCCATCAATTAGATTCGAACACCCCAAACTTTTCCTTCTCTTCGTGCAACTGCCTGAAGACATCATCCATCTCTGGGACTGCAGACAAGAGCAGCAGCTCAAGAAGGTCAAAAGCCAATTGCTTCAAACACACAGATGACTGCACAAGCGAAAAAACCAGGAGAATCATTTAATCAAGATTCAGACCAGGAGTAACAAGGGCTGCAGAACCAACACAGCAACAGATTCATCATTTGTTACCTATTTCCACATATCAGGTTGGTAAGTCAAACTAATGAGATGGGTAGCTGTGCATAATGCACATACATTGTGTTTAGAATCTATATTAAATGGACATACATAAAATGAAGGGTTCGGATTCTCTGCTGCAGCATACCGTTGGGGCATATGGGGTTCACTCTGATCCCACTTTGATGATCCAATAGATCATCCATGCGAAAAATCAAGCTGAATGAAAATAGTTAAGTGTCTGAGTAAATCACATTTATGTTTAAAAAATGAACAGTTACGACAAATGTGATTTGTTCAACTACTTAACGATATCCGATCAATTAATTTTTTTGCATTGATGATCTATACACTAAGAACAATATAAAATAAACAATTTGGACCATCAAAGTGGAATCTAGGTGGGCCCCACACGCCCCAATTGTATGCTGCAGTCCACACAGTGGATCTGCAGAGAAGCCATTTCCCAAAATAAAAACCCAAAAGAAGTAGAGAATTTCTTTTGTGTTTCAATGGAAAATAAATGTCCATGGAAGAAGAATAAGAAGAAAGGGAAGAATTTTATGTATTTCAATTGAGATTTAGCGATGGGACCTTCATCCAATATGCCAAAAGTAACTGTACAAACCAAAAATCATGGATTGGATCTTTCTAATCTACCTGCATTTGGTATCAGTATAGTATAATTTTCCAGGTGAAATAACTGCTAAAAACTGAAAAATAAAGTAAATCTGTTTAACCAGAGGCAACGTAAGATTTTACTGTTTAAAGGTGTCTGGGCAAGCAGTAATCCACGGGGTGACATGACGTAGAGGGTATTTGTTTGATCTTATTTTTCAATTTTTAGCTTATAGTTTAGCAAAAAGTAAAAAAAGAAATCCAAATAAATGTATATATAGCAGCTTCTGCGTTTAAATTAACAAATACCAATTCTACTACTTGAAGCTTTAAGTTCACAACTTTAAAAAACATTTATAACATTTAAATCATAATCGCATCTTTTCAGCTATAAGTTTATAATTTCAAGCACCCTCACAATAAATCCTGAAAGAGATTTACTAGAGTAGCTTGTTTTTCATAATGTCAGTCACCTGAAGAAAGTAATAGAGATCCTTGGCACATCGTTCATACTCCTTATAACCAACAATACCCACGATAGCAGCTGGTGCATTATCTGCATTGGTTAACAGGGCTTCCTTACATTTCCCAGACTGTGATTGGAATTTCAATACAATTAAGGTTGCCTCAACGCTATAACTGAGCACGAATTTAATGGGATAAGTAAAATTACCAATCATTAGCTCGTATACAAATTTAGCACGCCGTTCAGCTTCCATTTGTTGATTCTCATCCAATTCATGGCTATCATATTTCTTAGGTGAAGATTCAGGCGTGGGAGGTTGGCCATGAGGCGAACTTTGGGGTATGCTCCCAGAAGGGTTTGGTCGTCGTCGCTTTGGATGCTTTGTTATAAATATTCCATCAGGCCAAAGTATCTATACAAACCAGACAAAAACATCCAGAAAACATCTGAAACTTCTGTTGTTAAAGATTTTCACAAACAAGCAAAGTTAGAAGACTTTATTACTCCTTTTTAGGAATGCCAATTGTTTACTATAAGCTCTCCAACAAATTCAAATGTATCAAGTCAGGTTTGAGGGTCGTGTTACATGTACGATAAAATGTAGCAAAAATATCAGCCATCCTCGTGGTTAACATCATTTAAGAGTATCCTCGTGGCAAGGGCATAAAAAATTATCCAACAAGGCAATAACAAGACAATAGGAGGCCACAAAACAATAGGCTTTAACTGATGACCTCCACCTAGTCAAGGAGATGCTCTACGGCTGAGTTATATTCTTTTCTCTGCCTCTATCAAGAAATAGGAGGGGAATTCTTTTATGGTAAGAAATTCATTCATTTCAGTTATTTCACAAAAAGAAAAAGAAGGAAGGCCCCGTTGAGTTCTTAATAATAATTAGAATATTTTATTGTATAAATGACAAAACTAGTATAGGGTTTATCTTTTTAACCATAGATATTCCTTCGGAAGTACTATGGACTAATCAAGGCTGGGAGTCATATTGGAATTGAGACCCAAAGGAAATACAAACAAAAAAGAATTGCGTAAAATTTGTTCGCCTTTGAGTGTGAGTGAAACCAACTTGTGTAGTATGAATTGGCAAATTAAAGTTACAACCAGCAGAAAACCAAAATCCTTTTTTATACTACCTGGCATCAAGAACTTCAAGCATAGCAGAGTTCATCTGAATAATTAAAGCAAAAGATTAACGGCCATATTGCACTTAATTCAAGAGGTTTGAGGTTTCTCAAAGATAACCTGCTCAATCCGCCTGATCCCTGAAGCAACCACTGATCCCCTACGCAAAAGTTGAATTTTCTCAATCAGCCAATCATCAAAAGCATCACCCATTCCCAGATGTAATACCTGTTTGGCCACCCAAAAAGCCTTTCGCCTGTAATACACAAGAAGTAAGCATCAGGGAAATCTGGCAAGCTGAAGATACTTGGTTACTGCTTGTCAAAAACTAAGATGATTTCGGACAGAATGCCGACAAATACCTGATCCATACCTGATCCATCCACCATCTTGGAGCTGGAAAATAACATCAACCAAATCTAATATGGGGACGCTCAGATTTGGAGGTAGCCACTGCATTGAATAAAAAAAATTACAAACCTCATCCAGAGTACAAACTAGCAAGATGCCACATATAACGAAACGGAATAGCACAATACACCGAGAAAATGGGCCATGTAACTATAGCCCTATTTACCAAGTGACAAAATTTTTTTGAAAAAAAGCAAAGCAACTCCAAAAGTTGAATATCATTAAAGAAACTTGAACAGGATAGATAACAGATGGAAAATGATTAAACCTCAGTAGGGAGGGTCGAATCGGTAGCAGCATCAATAAGTGGCTGAGACGAAGCTTGTAAATCATTACCTTTGCTTATCTTTATGGAGTTTATGGTCAGAGATATATTTTTCTGCTCTGCATTATCAGAGTTGCTACCTGAATCCACAAATGGCTTCCCAAATTCTTTTGCAGGTTTTTTTCTTGGAGAATGAACTACACCTTGTGCCTTGAATATTGATCCATCTGCAGCAAAGTTCCACTTCCTTGGTAATCCAGATTCCTTGCTTTCAGCATTTTGTTGTTCTCTCCAGGAGGATAAGAAATTTACTGCTTGCCCAAGAGCATTCTGAAACTCTTTACTTCTTTGGTGTGATGCACCATCAAGGTCAACTAGAAAATTCCAGAATAATATAAGACAGTAATGCAAAAACTGTAGATGCAAGAGGCAAGAAATCAGGAAAATTGAAAATTCTCAAAGAAACACACACCTGACAGTGTCTCAATGACAGAAATAGGATTTGAGAATATATATGTCTGCATTATGCAAAACAAAGTAATCAGAAAACTCTCCATGAAACAAAAATTGTGTGATTTTTTCCCAACAAGTAAAGAACAGCAGAAGAGTTACAAAAAAGAAATAGCAAACCTGGGAATCAACACTAAGAAAATCCCAAACTTCAATTGATCCAGAAATAGTTGGAATCTGAAGAAGCTTCTGAGGAACAGTAAGTGAATGACATGGGAAGAGTGATTAAAGAAGTAACAAGACATATATCAAGACATAGGAAAAATATTATATCATGATTCATATGTTGAGTTCTAAGATGTAAGCGGATTTATTTCTGATGGGTAAACCCCAGTCAAACCTCTTCCAAGGGATCGTGCGCTAGGGAATATATTACAGCTTCCAGTACTACCACAATATAACAGGAAAAAAAATTACTATTTTATTAACTGCACAGAATAAGAAAAGAGGACTCCCACTAACAAGAAAATAAAGCATATTGAGGTACAAGAGTGGTTCAGAAGCACTGTGTTAAAATCAACCAATAATGCCATCATGACAGGAAAACCAAGAAACAAGATTTCTAGTAAGATTCAGGTTGCAACCTATTATTAATATCTTAACTTGAAATCAGGCTGCGACCTATACATCACTCCCCTTCCAAAATATGTGCTCCCTTTGGAACAATTCATTCTGTAAGGAGATGCAATTTATGAATTCTCAATCAACCTACAAAATGATTCCTCCAGTGTTTCTCCATGTTGGACCTAACTATATTCACAGTTTCATACATATTCATAAGATTATTCCAATGACAAGGGGTTTACTGGTACCACAAGAAAATCAAGGAAATTATAAAATACCATGAGCTAGTGCCAGTGTGCCACCAATTTTACCTCTCCAAGTAATAGCGGACAAGTTGAAGCCAACCAAACTGTTTCTAATATATATCCATGATCTCATATTCTAAATGTAAAATCCACCCTCCATAAAGAAATAAAGAAAGAAAGAACGAAAGAAAGAAAGAAAGAGGTCCAAGTAATGCTGTATGACCTTCAAATACTGGTGAAGCAATTTACATCGTTCTTGAATGACAGGCACGTCTAGACCTGTTGACAGAAAATGCTTTGGTGGCAAATGAAGATTATACTCTGGAAACTCCTTAAGACGTCGATTGAGTTCTTCAAAATGACGAAACCTTGAGAAGCATCAATAGGGTTAAGTAAAAAAGGTCATCAAAGTAAATAATTATCGAACACCACTATATAAACGACACTTTACAACATTGCACAAATATGGGATATATAAAAGATAACATAAGATAAGAAAACAGAGGAATGAATAACAAAGCCAGAAAATTATGGCACTATCTTTAATACCTTCTTTTGATAGACCAACTATTATTATTTATATCCATAACAGATATGGAATAAACAGCAAATGTTCTAGAGCCACTCTTCACAATATTGGCACCCAATACCTGCGACAGGAAATGACGCACCATCCTTTACACGTTTCAAACTTTCAGCACATCAGGCAAAGTTAAAGCATGGTGAAACAAATAGAAGGTATAAAGCATTAAGTACCTCACATCTTAACTTCAATAAAGAATCTGGCAACAAGAAGTTTTTCTGAGCATTGGCAGCCAAACTTTGACAGTCTGGTGTGGAAGTTGAGGAAGTGGATGAAGAAGCAGTTGCTCCACTGTGAATTCTACTGGACATTTCTGCCTCATAATCATCACTAGAGTCCTCAGATTTCACATGTCTTGTAGAAGAATTCAGTATATCCTGCCCATCTCCTGACAAGAAGCTTGTTCTCTCAACTTCTTGCCAGATGTGCACCTTCTGACTGCTTAGTCTAGCACTTTTCTTCCCAGATTGCATCCTATGCACTCTAGAGTGAACACGCCCTTTACCAGTCCTTTTTGTCTTATGTCCTTCAGAACTTTCAAGTGGATGATGAATGTGCGACACAAAAAGATTTCTATTGTTTTTGCCATCCCAAACTTTAGTAACAGGAGAATCAAGACCCGTCACAATGCTGGTTTCTTCATCTTCACTGGTACAAGAACTGCTCCCTGATTCAACCTCCTCCAAACGCATGAGATCATTCTCATCATCTTCTACATATGAAGTAGGTGAAATCTGACTTGATATGTTCTGATCACCATTGGCAAACAACCTGTCAATACGTCTAGAAAGAACAGCACTGCTCTCAGAGGAACAAAGCTTGGTTGCACCATCCTTTTCCTCTGGCCTGGACAATACCCTTGAATTATCTTCTGTTTTATACACTGCCGAAGACCTTTTTGTGTCTTGCTCAATAACTTGATTCTCACCTTCCTTTCTCCTGTAGTTTCTCCCTTTAGTCCACATGTTTTCAAAATGCTCTGGAGCAAGGGACTCAATCTTTCTCCGAGAAATCATATCTAACACATCACCCCATTGTGCTCCAGGTCGTTGAATACCTCTTCCTTCACCAGTTTGGGAGTCTGATGGCAAAGAACTCCAAGAACGGGTCGATCTAGTATCCATGGAAAGCAATGGGTCCTTTAGAAGAAGTGTCCCATTCACATTGTCTACTGTAGATTTCTCCTCCGTAGTTTTAGACTGATCCTTTCTAAATTGCACAAGCTCAACACCCTTAACAGAAGGATCTAGAAACCGCGAGAAATGATAAGATGAAATCCTTGAAGACCCATTTGAATTAGACTGGGATGCCACTTGTATAGTAGCTCCTTTATTAGCCTTGCTCAAAGAAATAACTAAAGATTCAATCCTTTCATTAATAAACCTGACACAAGAAATGAAGAAATAACACACAGAAAAAAGACACAATGAAACCATAAAAGCAAAAGAAAAGGAAGTCGTACCTAGGGTTTGCTAAGTTCAACACAGGTCGCATTACTGCACAAGCAAGAAGTTCTCTAACAACAAAGCGGAACAAAGAGCACTGTAAATCATCAGGTTTGAATGTGAAAGATATGAGACCATCCATCAAGTGCTGAAGCACCTGAAAGTGTTCAGATCAAACAAGCATTGAGACCATGACTAAGACATTAGAGATGCTTTGGGCCTTGTAGAAAGATCAGCAGAACCAAGAAATGATGTAAACAACCTTGTGCTCAGCTTCGGCAGAAAACAGAGCAGGGTGCAATTTGTTCTCAGCAGCCAGCATGAATTTTAATTCTATATCTTGATGTTCAAGAGCCAGAGATCCATGTTGTTGCTTTGCAATCTTTGACTGACTGGCTTGGAAAAGCTCCAAGTGTGTGCATAAAATACTAATTATGTCCCTGCATCATCCCAGGCATATCATTCCCTAGTAAATCCATTTCTAAAGCAAAAGTAACCCAAACTTTGAAAATTATAAGGAACGTCTGTTGAAGCAGAACCTAGTAAGAAGATCTATGAGGTTTACACTCCTCATGCGAGACGAAATTTCTCCAAGAACACCATTGATGATCTGCACCAATTCCTCTGGACCTTGTTTATCAGGGGTTAGGCGGGAGTACCACAGATCCGTGACCCACTCGGAAACTATATGCCGAGTGAAGTGGTCTAATGCATCCTCAACAACAGGGCAATTCACTTTTCTTTTCCAGTCAGACTTCTCAACCACAACCTTAGGACCTTCAAGAGGTTTCTTTTGAGAATAAATATTTTCTGAGGTTGGTTTGCTGTTGTATACTGAAGCTTTCCTCTGCATCTCGAAGTCCAGAGACAAATAGCGAAGAATGATTATTAAGATGGCAGCAGCCAGCAAATTGATCCAGACCGAGGAGCTTGTCACTGAAACAGGAATGGGGTGGTGAGTTGCATTTCATGACAAAAGAACAGGGGAAACATGACCAAAAATGAATGTGTAAATAAACAAATTAAGCAACTAATAAGCTAGCACTAATAACTAAGGCAGTCAACAGAAATAGAATCCCCCAGCCGCAAGACAAGCAACTTTACTTCAACGACATTTTATCTCAAAAAATCTACAATAAAGGTAAACTTCCTTTTACTGTTAGATAAAATACACTAAGAGCCACCACCCATCCTGGTTTGGGGGGATGGGGGATGTTTAACTTGCAGCATACACAAAAGAGGTAACAAAAAAGAGCCAAATTTTAAATTAATCTGTAACACAATTTCTGCCGTCCTATCAAGAATGCACCAAAATAAAAAGATTCCTCCAAGCAAGACAAATAAAGGGCCAACTATCAAATGTTTCAAGCTCATAATGGCAATTCCACCCCCATTGAAGATGCTCCTGTTGTGACATATCTGTGATCTTATCTGCAAGGAACATCTAAGTTCACTCCTGCACCATCCTTATTTTATCTTCTTTTCACTCACTCTTCTCTCGTGAGCAACTGAATTGGAAGACCACACTGCAAGTCTGCATTCCTCTCATCTTACCTGCATTTTTTTCCTCACATCACAGTAGTTGGCCCTAAGATTTGTACACTTCAGTATTTGATGTAACAAAGTAAACCCTTCAACCAGAAGTTCCATTCCAGTCCCCAACTCTTCCAGAGTTTAGAGTTTCTGCTCAACCTTAGCTTGGAAGTCAGTTAGCAAGTTCACAGGTTGAAGAGGCGCCTCACTCACTCAGTTGTTCGCCAACTTAGATGGATGACTTATTGATCACCCTTTGTTGTGTTTTTTTTTTTTTTTCAATTAGCAACAATAGAAAATATATTAATCAGAAAATTAAAGAAAGTACAAACAAGGGGGACAAGAAATCCACCAACAGAAAATGAAAAAAAAAAAAAAGAAGAAAAGAATGAAAGAAAGAAAATACAAAACAACAAATTTACAGTTCAACACGGCATCCAATCTCTACAGATCAAAAATAAAGGAACGCCCTTGAAAGATGCTGTAATAGATGCTCAAAATGATGACAAATAACAAATCTCACATAATAAGTCCATATTTACAAAATTGTCTCCAAATATCCTATATTCTCTCCAACTAAATCAGCCAAAAAAGTGAACAAATAATGCATAACCACAATGTTTTCGCTTTCTTGTGACTACCAAAATCTCTATAATCAATCATCAACATTTGGGTACATGTGATGTAATCAGAACCACTCAAGAAATATCCGCTTCTTGAAACAACCTTTTTGCCATAAAGATAATGCCAATGGACAACGTAAAAACAAGTGGTCCATGGATTCCTTATTCTTCCTACACGTAATACGCCATTGACGATAAAGATTGTGTTGTGCAAATTTTATTATACTCGCAAGCACATGAATAGCATGTCGTTTGGTGAATGCAAGGTCGAACCCATGGGGACTTGGTTTAGAAAAGAAACCATGTAAATCTAAAGTGATGAGACCCTAATCTAGTTCACAAAAATATGATTTTAATAAATCTAGAATTGAAACAAGCAAAAAAATAAATAAATACGTAAATAACCTATTGATTTTCACTAGAAAGTGGAGAGAGAGAGAGAGAGAGAGAGAGAGAGTAATATTAAAAACATGATTTAAAACAACTAAATTTAAATTGATAGGAACAAGTGCGAAGAAACACTAGGGATTCAAGGATCTACCTAGTATCTCGTTACATGAACTTAGGTTAGAGAGTCAGCTCTTCTAATTGGAAAATTTAGCAATGAAAGACTTGATTAATGTATAAATATTTGTCAATTAAAAGATCGATCTCATTGGTAATTTAGTGGGTTGCATGAAAAATTATGCATTCATTATATCCCTAAATCATTAAGAATCTTAAAGATTAAGCATTCGATATATAAAAAAATCATAATGAATCATAAATTCTTATCAATATTCAACATTTCTAAAGATTAAATCGAACTCGAAATATTCAATAATCAACATATGAAAGAGAACATATTAATAATCCCAAGAACACATAGTAAAATATTAGGTTTCACTCCTATCCCTAGCTAGAGGATTAGCTACTCATAGTTATAAAAACAATGTTCATAAACATGGTGTCAAATATTAGAAAAAATATTAGAGTAAGAAAATGAAGGCTTTGATAGTTGTGCAAAAATCCTCCTTTTCAAACCCTTCTCTTTGCTCTTTGTTGGATGCCCTCTTCTTCCTATTGTTCCATTATTCTCCTCTAGTCTACTCCCTTGAATTCCTGCAGCCCTCTTCATCTCCCTCTCTCTTCAGCCCCCAAGTCTTCATATATCCATGTTCTCTCTTAGGGACACCCTAAAATCATAAGAAAATTCAAATGGAAATTTTCTCAACTTTTTTTTGGTCAACTTGGCAGGCCCGTTTTAACTCGCAAAACATTGGAATTAGAAATTTTATATTTTAGACAATATTGTAGCTTTTAAGTTAGCTTTCCAACGCCTCTTGAATCATCTCAATCTGATATCAGGTGAGGGAGATATGCTCAATCTATTGAATTCTGTGCAGAGGCTCTTCCAATTCGGGATTATACCAACTTCCATATTTCCTTCCAAAATATTCCCAAATCTGATTAAATGCCCTTTTTCCTCGATTGCTTCCACTAATCACACTTTCTAGGGATTTAATTTGAATCAAGTTGATCCACTTGAATAAAAATTCATCTTTTAAATTCTAGAAGAAGCCTTTAGCATAATGAGCCCATAGTTCCTACAAAATGTTAATAAATTATGAATTAACATAAAATTTAGACAAACAATGCAAATATAGGAGTGCTTTTAATAAATATATACATGCACATGAGATTGCAATGAGGTCTCCTCTTTTGGAACTAGCCATTGGTCATAAGAATTTGATGAGCCATAGTCCACATGAAAATCTTAACCTTAAAAGGAACATATGCTTTTGGAATTCTTTTACAGTAAGAGGAAAGAGGAAATTTTCAATTGTTAATGATTTTACCAACAACAACAAAAAAAGAAAAAAAAACTTTCAAGAAAAGGTACCCGATGACTGAAATGAGTCAAGTGACTAAACCCTTTTATCAACAATGATCGGGCTCAAGGGAACGCTAACTAAAATACTCAACAAAGAGGCTAACTCAACTGCTACCTAAAGAAATTGAAATTATGTGAAATAGGAACTGAATGTCAAAGTGCCATGGACATAATATAAATAATTTGAGTAAACAAATAATGAAAAGTAAATTCCCCTGCCCAAACATCCTCCCAGAATCGAATGATTCCTTGTTTCCAACTTTGAAAAATAAGAATCATGAGGAGATGATGAGAGATTTATTATGGGAAGATAGAGAAGATGGGAAAAAAGGTACATTTAGCAAGTTGTGTTGTCGTTTCTCTTCTAAGGGATAAAGAGAATCTTGGTTTAGGTAATATTGTACATAGGAACTTAACTCTCCTTGAGAACTGATTATGGAGGTTTTCATTTGAACAAAGTTCTTTGTAGCATTCCGTAATTAAATAAATAAAAGCATGTATGGGATTCAATACAATGGATGGGATTCTGTTCTGGTTTTTTGAGGTAATTATTGGATAATGGAAATTGAAGATCGATAAATACACATTGGAATACTATGAAAAAATGATACCTTCCCCTTCTAAAAAATAAGGCTCTTTGCCATCTCACCAATATATTTCCAATTTTCTCTCACCTTGGAACCCAAAAGGACTCCTCCCTAGGATTACCCCCAATGGTATGGTAGACCCATGTACTTTATGGGAAGCTTTAAAATGGAACGCCCTAAAATTCTTGGCAGCCTATGTAACCTCCCTTGATCAAAATTGATACCAACTATATTATTCTTATGCAAGTTAGCCCTAAGATCTGAAACAATCTCAACAAAGATGAAGAGAGCAGGCAGATAACTTACTTCTGCTTCCTCCTCCTCGGAAGAGGAAAAAATATTATCATCTGCGAACTATAACTATAAATGAGAAACTAGGACTTGCTCCTTCAGATAACAAAACCATCAATTAAAACCAACCTCCTTAGCTGTATCAACCAATCAACCCAAAACATCAGCCATCTGTAAACAAGAATGGAGTCTATGGGTCACCTTGTCTAAAACTTTTAGATAACTTAAAATTCTACCAGCTTTAACATTTACAATGCAAACAAATTACATAAAGACAAACAACCCCATATCCATCTCCTCCCCCTCCCGCTGAATCTTTTCTTTTTTTTTTGCAAAACAGGGATGAGGTACTATCATAGTTGCCCACTTCAAATGCAAATAGATATAATCAAGAAGAGTTGCAACTGAAACCAGAAAGATACTAATTGTGTTACAAAATATGTTTGCCTCCACAGTTCACCATTAACAGTCAACCTCTAAACATTGCCACTGACCAAGCTATTAATAATGGAAGTCGATGGCTTATGAAATAAATATACTTCATTACTTATAAGTGGAGAAGGCACATTACTCCTCTCAGGCCATATATATGTGTCAAGCTTTTCTCTCTCTTTTTCCACCTTTAAAACCAGAAACCAATTTACTAAACAAGCACATTATACCGCTGCAAACACTAATTCTTTTATTGCCGAGACATGATAATACGTCCTTGCCAAGTGCCTTCAAACATGAAGAAATAAAATTCAATAGAAAGAAAAACTCAGAACACCAGATTCAGACTTTGGGATTTAAGAGAATGCCAGAACCTGGGATTCAAGACGAAACACTAATGTTCTTCAAATTATATTCAATAACGAAAGTCGTATAAAATGCGCAAAGCTCAAAGCACATATTATTACTATCAACCAAATTCGCTCAGCAGTTCAATGCATAATTCTTAATCCAAAAATAATAATGGAACCAAAAGAAAATGATTATACTTTACCAAATTTCTGTAAACCCCAAACACCCAAAAGACTTACAAGACATGAGATAAGACAGTCCGAACACGCAGATGATCAGAAAAACAATCCGCTTCTTCGCTTCCTCTGTCAGGTCACGAACCGTCACCGCCCACCTTTCTGTGCTCATTTCGGACTTCAAATCAATCTTCGCACCGTAAATAAACACACATAAAATCAAAGTCTAAATCCATTCATTTCCTCTCCACAATCCTCGATTCTCTCGCATTCGAAACAATCAGATTATCCGAAATCGAAACAAGCTCTGTACATTCACGTCTACACACGATCGCATAACACTTGTACCGTTGTACGTGAGAAGATCAATGGAATGCGATAGGAACACTAGGTCAGGACTCATCAAAGTCGAGAAGATTATCGAAAAAAATAATAAAAGAGAGAGTAGAAGATGTTCCGAATTCAATCGACTACGAAGCCAAAGACCGTTAGGTTTTTAGCGTGCGGAAGTTGTGTGTGTTTGTGTGTCTGTATCTGCGTCGCTTTCTTTCTCTAACTTTCTCGCTGAGAGTACATTTTGGTGTCAACTGCGCAACTCTGCTACCGGTAGGTTTTGTTTGGAGAAATGAATATCAATCAGCATTGTTCACCAAATAAGGCTCATTTGCTAATGTTTACTGTCTTTTATTTTTATTTTTATTTAATAATTATTTTTATTTTCAAAATAATATAAATAGTTTTAAAAATCTTTTAAATTCTTGTAACTATAAAAAATGTATTTATCTTATAAATAATTTTTTGTTATATCTTTACTTTTCTACCACCTGATCACTTTCTTATTTATTATCTCGGACCGCCTCTTACGACTGCAGTCTTCAATTCTTACATTTAATTATCACTTTTGACCATCACATCTTACTACTATTACCACCTTTATCATTACGAACAAATACTTATGGCATTCGCCTTTTTTTATAAAACTTCCACCATATTTTCACTCGCCATCATTTTGATATAAATTATTTTATAAAAAATTTATTTTACATTTTTTTTATCAAGTCAAATAATAATAAATAAATAAAATATTTTATTAAAAATATTTTATAATAAACTAAATAGAGCCTAAATAGAAGTAGTTATAAAACATCAATATAATCTCATATTAAAAAAAATACATGCGGTACATATATTTATACTATTTATAAATAGAACTCACAAGTTTTGAAGCATGTCATATAATTTTCAGTTTTAAAATTACTTATAACCTAACTACCACATCATTTATTAGTTAAAAAAATAAAATTAAAAATTAAAAATAAAATAACTACTTTTTGATTTTTTAAAATTTCTAAAATAACTGCATGCCACTTTCTAGTATTGAATAAACACACAATAGTATTCAATAAACACGTTATAATATTCAATAGTATTGAATAAACGCACAATAGTATTCAATAAACACGTCATATTGAGGGGGTATTTAGAAAAATTATTATTAATAATTTTTTAATTTTTTAGTATTAATTTTAGTTATTAGTTATAAATTTTTTTAAATACTAATAATTTCTATTATAATTTATAATTATTTTTTTAAAATTTCAACTATAAATTATAATTTTTAGGAAAATTTAGGGTTATATCTTCTTTTTTGTAATAAAATTAGTTTTAGTCCCGTTCAATCTTTTTTATTATGATTAGTCCCGTCTCAATTTTAATTTCTTAAAATACCCTTAAATTATATATTTAGAAAAAAAAATTGACAAAATTACTTTCTAATTGGGAATAAAAAATTATATCTCATAAATCTCTTACAAAATCTTTCAAAAAATCTCTCTTCAAATTTTCGTGCCATAATCACCACAACATTTCCATCGTCGACAAATACAAAAGATGACCTACAATTAATAAAAATATTAACAGCAATTACAGTCATACTGAGATGTATAAAATATATTAAAACATGCTTTCGAAATAACAACAATTCATTATAATTGATAAATTTACAAGTTGAATTCAAATTTTATAATTTGCACTGTTGTTGCAGCTGATACATTTATCAATTTACTTCGAATTATAAAATTCAACTGTTGCGTCAACTGATAAATGTATCATTTGAAGTTTAATTCTGAAAATCAAACTGTTGCGTCAACTGATAAATGTATCATTCCAATTTTAATTCTGAAAATCGAACTATTATATCAACTAATAAATATATTATTTGAAGATTGATTATAAAAATCGAAATGTTGTACTAACTGAAAAATGTATTATAGTAGTTTTTTCTATAAATCTCATCAACGTTTCACCATATCCACCATGCTATTTTCTCATTTACAAATGTGCGAAATTAAATATAAAATAAAATTTTTAAAATAGAACATATATGAATTACATTGAATACGTGGAGCCACAAAAGATAAAAATTTCAAAAAGAACAAATATGAACTACTTTGAATACATACATACTAAATCATTCAATAAATAGATATTTTATTTCCATTAATTAAAATGAAAGTGTTGAAAAATTAATGATATTAACATTTTTTTCATAACAAAAAGTGAGATCAAAACAATCCAAAACACTATGTACATAGCAGTAAAAATCGGGAGAGCCTTTATATTCAAACCGTGTAAAATATTTTCAGTACACAAAATTGTCACAGACGAACTCTGAAATTGTATTTAAATCTATCTCAATCCAGGAAATTTGTTCAAATATTAATCTCCAATTAAATCATGTGCCATGTAAGAAATTTTCAGATATATTATAACTGTATAGAAATACTATGTTCAGCCTCATTAATGTACAGTTAAATATAATCTCTGCTTATAAAAATGATCTATTCATTGACTAAAAATTTTAATAACTGCAACCTACAAAAGGGGAAATGAAATATATTTTATATAATTCAATAACATATCAAGTAAGCGCATCCTACAAACAGGGATTCTAAGTAAAAGATAATGCTTCTTATAAATGTTATACTAGTTAAATGGGATAATGAATTTCTACAATCAATAAATTCAAATACAACCATTAATACTGGATAAAAATGGCATAAATATTAATAAATAGGAAAATCAATTCCTACAATCAAAAATTTTAAATACAAACAATTTAGGAAATTACATAATAGTCTCGAATATAATACAAATTTTTAAAAAGAACTAAATCTAATATAAAAAAAAAGTGTGACTAAAACTATTTCATTCCTAAAAAACAGAATTAAAACTCAATTAATCATAATTTTTATCAAATATTCATACTTTCTATTATAAATTACAATCTTATTAATTTAAATAATGCCAATAATGCCAAACACCACCTCAGTTGGTATTCTTACTATTAATTTATCCGTTTCCGATGTTATTTGGTTCTTCTTGGCGGTCCATTGGTTATTGTCTCCGCAAAAACAGGAAGCAGAATCCCTCTTTCTCCAAAATCTCAAATTTCGCTTTTCTCCGATCTACCAATCTATGGCTTCTCGAAGGCGTATGCTTCTAAAGGTTATAATCCTCGGTGACAGTGGGTAAGTTTTCCGATCTCCCTCAAATTCGTTACATAGAAAAATGAACTCATGAAAAGGAAAATTAAAGCCGAAGTGTTATGCAGTCTAGAATATATAGTTTGGTGTCACTTGGACTTGTGATTTGGTTTTCTCGATTGGAATTTGATATTCATATTGAGATATGATTTGACGGGAACTCGTATTGTGCATTGAAATTGGAGGGAAATTATTTCGAAAAATGCTAAACGAGGAAAAAACTTAAGGCAATGCTTTGTTCGAACTGGCAAAAACTCGATTTCTTGGTCTGATCGTTGAGCGCAAAACGAAATTGAATTATCATCTCAAAGTGAATGCAAAATCTTCTCAAACGCTAACCAAATTGAACCTTAATGGTTAAAGCTTTTAATGGCTACTAGGGTTTGTGGCACATGCTATGCGTGTGTAATTTTTAATTTATTGCAATAAAAATCTTAAATTGGAAAATTCTCAAAAAAAAAGAAGAAAAGAAAAGAGAGAGTATGTATAGTTTTTGTTTTTTCTTATTGAAAAAATGGAGCACTTACAATGGAAGTTTATATCGAATCAGTTGTGAGAAATAGGAGTAGTGGAATGGTGCAGTTTTCAAATTGTGCCCTAAGCATTTTAAAATAAAATGAATTGTAGAAGAAACTTTTGATTGGTGTTTTGGGTAAAAAAAATCCAATCACCTTCAAATATGGGGAACACCAAGTGGGTGCTCTTCCTTAATATTATAGCATAGATAGTGTAGATGAATCTTGACATGCCAATTTGTTTGACAAATTACATTGAATTTTACGCTGACTTGGATCTTTTGATCTTTTGATAGGGTTGGGAAGACCTCTCTGATGAATCAGTATTTTCTAAACCCAGTCTTCAATAATTTTGATTTGTAAACCAATATTTTTCCTGGTGTGTGATAATCTTCTCCCCCCCTTCTCATGGTTAGGTATGTGAACCGTAAATTTAGCAATCAGTATAAAGCGACAATCGGTGCTGATTTCTTAACAAAAGAAGTTTATTTTGAAGATAGGTTATTCACTTTGCAGGTGAGAGCTTTAGACTCTAATTCACGAATTGGACTTTACTATTTTGGATTCTGTTATCATTAGTTACTTTCTTAGTGACCAATAAGTGAATGTACTATTTATCATACATATGGCCTAGCAATTACGTTTATTGTGTCATCAATTAAAATTGTCGATGCTGCTGTATACTTTTGCAATGTAATGTTTTTTACCCTAAATTATAAATCCAGTGGTAGCAAAATAGTGATGATTCTTGATGTCCAGGCCCTGAAGCACTACTTCCAATTTACCTGAGAAGTAATTTATATTACTTCTATGTGGCTATATTGCCTGTTTAATTTTTTGGATTTAGAGAAGTGCCGAGTGGCATAGTAGGCTTGATTGACAATAGTTCAGTTGGGAGTCAAGAATGTTTCTTCCAAAGTATCCCTTTTTATTTCACATGTTTCCTTAAATTCTTGACAAATTTCAGAAGTTTAAGCAATCATGACATGTATCTGACTTTCAAGATAGCAAGCTTCAGTTCTATTCCTTCACTAAATGAGAGAATGCGACTAATAAAAAAAAAGGGTTTTCTTTCTATTCTCAAGTGGTCAGGTCAAGGCTTATCTATTTGGCCATCTTTGATAACAGTTGTAGTGTTGAAGTATGGACTACAGTGGTAGGGCCCACATTTATTGTGTTTGTTTTCAATAAAACCTTTTAAACGAATCCCTTTGGACTAACATTCCACCAAAACTGGCAGACTAAGAAACCCATGGAGAGGGTAGTATTACGAATTTAGTTCAATGGATTAAGCCTAAATTGGCCAAATTACCCATAAATCCTCTCTCACATTTCCATATCGTTTCTTTTTCTTTTGTCTTGTCTCCACCATTTTTATCTTCTCACATTTCCCATTCTTTCGTGTTTGATCTTGCGTAGAATAAATAGAATCCACAACTATAAGTAGTTCAAATGTAGTTCAAATCATTCAAAATTTCCGATCCAATGGATACCCCTGGGACAGACTCATTGCATTTTTTGGGGATCAGGAGAACTTCCGCGAAATGGAAAAATGTCAATTTCCAGAATCTGCTCAAATCTTGGTGCATGCTAAGATATTTTCCCTGTCAACATCTTATCCCCGATTCCTACTTCCATTGTCATTGCCGATTTGTTGAGAGAGAGAGAGTGAAAGAGAGACCACAACAGCGGGAGAGAGGGAGAGAAGAGCACAGCGGCGAGGGAGAGTGAATAGCAGCGAGTATTTTTTCCATGAAGTGGCTTGCGGTGGTGAGGGTTTCGTGAATGGAAGTAATGTATGAGGGTTTCGCGAGTGGTAGTAGTTTATTTATGTAATGAAGGATAAAATTGGAACTTGATAAATTTAATCCAATTCCACATGTGCAAATCAAACAAATCATGGTTTAATCCATTACCTAATCCAATGCAAATCAAACAAATAAAAACTAATCTGACCTTATTAGTAATCTTATCTCATTCACAATCCTTATACTAATCCCACCTTATTATTAATCCAACTTAACACTAGTTATCAAACGAGGTCATTGAGTGTTGCATGATAGCATTGCATGGGTCTAACATTGGATGGACCTCATATGTGTTCCAGCTTTTGGCAGCTAAGGAAAAATTCAACGTGAATGTTTATGTGGATATTGTGTATTTTATTTATTATTTTTTTCCAATGGCTCACAAATGTGGCCCGACACAGACTTCCTCCAAAATTATGCTAGAATATCTTTCTCTTGACAAAGGTGGATCGCCTAAATTGTAATTTTTTTCCCCTATGTATGTGGTATGCACCTCTTGTGGCTCCCTCATTATACAATCTGTAATTGATAAAATGGACAAGGATTGTTCAAAAACGGTTAGAAGGAAGTATGTTGGTAAGTGGTAACTATCATTGAGCTGAACTTATGATTCGCGTTCAACGTTTCATATTCGAAATGGCAGTAAGGGATTGAAGAAAATGAGTAGATGCGTTGAGTCAGAGATGCTTGAAAGACCTGACAATTTTTTTGTTCTCGAGGTTAATCATTTTTTTGGCACCTTGTGTTTATATTTTCAGATATGGGATACAGCAGGACAAGAGAGGTTCCAAAGCCTTGGTGTGGCCTTTTATCGTGGGGCAGACTGCTGTGTCCTCGTTTATGATGTTAATGTTATGAAATCATTTGATAATCTTAACAACTGGAGGGAGGAGTTTCTTATTCAGGTTATTCTTGTTCTGCCAGCTACTGAGATTATTTCGAGCTGAACTTACTAATGGCTGACTCTTTTTTTTCTTTGGCGGCTGCTTTAACGTGTAGGCCAGCCCATCTGATCCTGAGAACTTTCCATTTGTTGTATTGGGGAACAAAATAGATATCGATGGTGGCAATAGTCGAGTGGTAAGTTGATTTCTTTCTTCCTTTTGTCATACTTTTTACTCTTCAATCAAAGGCTTCTCTGTTGGTTTTCCACGAAGTGTGTAATAACTGCTTTTGCTTGTAATCCTGTGTGCATATCGGCCTTCCTTTTTTGATTTCAGGTTTCTGAGAAGAAAGCACGCGCATGGTGTGCCTCTAAAGGAAACATTCCTTACTTCGAGACTTCTGCAAAAGAAGGATTCAATGTGGAAGCTGCTTTCCAGTGTATAGCCAAAAATGCTCTTAAGAATGAACCTGAAGAAGAAATGTGAGTATTCTTGTGCACCCGGGACCCTAATTGCTGATCTCTTTTATGGTTTTTGAGAAGAATTATTGAGAAACCAATTTTGCCCTTTGATATGGTGATTGCATAAAGAGAACAGTGTTCTCAGCAGGACAGTATAGTTTTTGAAGTGAGGGTCCCATACTTCATGGCTTCATGCATGAACTTGTGCTCTCTCTCTCTCTCACACACACACACACAGACACACTGCATGAAAGGAAACGATGAGTAGCCTTCCGTTTTTGCATTGCAGTTAGTTTATCTGTGCTGGCTGTGCAGATAGATGTTTACTGCAAATTTGCAGTCAACAATTTGTTCAAGAGTTGTTTTCTGCATTTGTTGACCCTGCCAACCTTTTGAAGCAAGTATATGTGTTGAAAAAGTCTAGGTACACAGAAATTAAGCACAGAAAATGACCCTAACCATTCATATGCATCTGGGACCCATATGTATTGTGGGTTTTACATACATATGGATGATTGAGATCATAGATGGACCCAAGAGGGGGCTACTGGGGGAGGCCCCCTCTCTAAGTTTTGGGTAAAAAATCAATTATTCTAGTAGTGTTAGACCCAAATATATCAAAATTATATAAGTTTGCCCCCGTTCCAATATGTTTTTTTTTTTTTGAAATCTAACATCTATCCCTTGAGATTTTTTGAAAATCATTCGCCTCCCCTATGTTTAAAATCTTGCGCCCATCCCTAGCTGAGATCAATTTTTTTTTTGTTGGCTTTGTGTGCGTAGAAGAACTGATATTTGTTTTGTTTAACTTAGGACATTAGTTTCTTTGTGCCGTCATTGTCTTCTCTTTCAACCCATGGAGGGTTTGGGCATCATTGGGAAAGTCCCTTTGACATCAAGTGCATCAAGATGAGACACTAATTGGTTTCTTTTATAATTCCTTTTTGTTGATCTTGAAAGATATCTTCCCGACATCATTGACGTCGCTGGCAGAGGACGGGAGCAAAGATCTACCGGTTGCGAGTGTTAAAGACTACCCTGTTATGCGAGGATCTTGGATTGCATATATGAATGTTGTTAACATTGATCACTCATTCTTTCTATGGTATTTGTAATTTGTAAAAACAATGCTACGTACAATACATAAATCATTGTATGTTTCACTGTATGTATGTGCCATCACAAAAAGTGTTGTATTATTAAATTTTTTTATTTTATTTACTAATAAAACACTGTTACATACTCATGTATTGTTCTATGCACTGTATATATACTTATTAAATTTGTAATAATCGTTCCAAGGCTACTATATGTACTAGTGGCACTTCAAAAGGACTCTTGATTTTTTCTATACACCCTTTGCTTATTTTTCATTTCCTGGGTGTACTTCTCAATTATTCGCGATTTACCTGAAGATGTGTTCCATTGAGAAGGGGAGTCACATTTTTGTACTGGTTCTGGTTGGTCTCCTCTTGCTTAATATTTAAACAACCAAAAAAAAAAACAAATATTATTACAGTTATTAATGATATGTTTTCTATGATGTCAGCAAAATAAGTAATAATTATATAGGTCCTGTTTGGGTGGTTCGTTTATTGGCTTATTTGCTTATTAGCAAATAAGCTAAAATACAAATAAGCCAATGGTATAAGCTAGGCCGTTTGGGTGACCATTGATTTATTTGTTTATTTGGCTTATAAGCCACTTCGTTTGGCTTATAAGTCACCTTGTTTGGCTTATTTAGTTATTCAAATGAACTTATTTGGTTTATTTGTTTATTTTTTTATTTTTTGCTTATTTGATTACTTAAACGACGTGGTTTATTTTTTAGCTTATAAGTCAAATAATTTATCATTTGCTTGTTATATGGTACAATCCGTTCGGGATAAGTTTTTTTTTTTTTTTTTTGATTAATTTTGGGATAAGTTTTGATATCTTTGTATTTCTTGGATTTTTCATTTTCTAGCAAATTTTTTAATTTTTTCAAATTGTCTCAATGAAAAACTGCAACAGTAAAAGTATTTTTTTTAATCAAAAGATTACAACAAATTACTTAAAATAAAATAAGTCATTTAAAATTTAATTTATTGACTTATTTTAGTTTTTAAAATTTTTTATTTTTTGTATAATTTGATTTAGAAAATTATTATTTTTAGCTTGTTTCGATGGGAGATGTCAAGAAAATATATTTTTAATTAAATAATAAAAATACAAAAAATTAAAATAAATAGTATAAAATAAATAAGTTATTATACAGGGCATTGCACGACAAATTTCATAATCACATTCAAGTGGCATTTTGTTGTTTATGCAATCTTATCTAAATTCATAATCTTCTCTAGAATCTGTTTGGAATAGCTTTTAAGTTTACCTTTTAAAATATTTAATTTTTTGAAAAAGAATAATTAAAAAAGGTGAGTGTGCTTGGGATAATTTGAAAAATTAGATGTTAGAAGAAAAAAAGAGGAAGAAAAAATATTTAACTTTTTAAAAACGCTAGAATTTTTAGAAAAAATTAATATTTTTATTGATTCCAAACAGGACCTTCAAATCACATTGTAATAGGGATATAAATTAGGTTCGAGGCTGGGTCCCGGCCGAGTCCTCTATACTTGCTTGATTTGATCTCCACTGAGGCCCAAGACCATTCGAGCCTGTATGTATTTAGGTTGGGCCTGAAACTTGAGTCTTTCGACTTGAACCCCGGCCCAAGAATGGCCCGTTGACCCGATTTTGAGGATGAAAAAAAGGAAAACACAGCATACTAACGGCCGGCCCAACTTACAGTAGGCTTGAAGTGTCCAATTTCAATAATTTGAAGTGTTTCATTTGATTATATTCTTTATATTTTGTTACTAGTGCGGTTAAAAAAAGCCTAATAAATTTGAATAATAATTTAATAGAGATAATTTTTTTTATTATTAATATGTTTTTTTTGTGGGGTCTACCACTTTCACGGGAATAGGTTTCTGCTGTGAGTCTCTTTTTTTTTATGGTAAATTTTTATAATTTGATTAAATTGTTTATTATTTTATATTTAATGAGTAGTTATTTTGTTTAAAAAATCACGTCAATCCGATAATGTATTCATATGATCGGTACACATGTACGTACATTTTATTTTCAAAATTCAATAAAATGATTAATTTTATTGAACACAAATATGTTTCGATCATATGAATAATAATGCCCAGTTGTCCTAATTTTTTTACAAAAATTACTTTTCATTAAATATAAAATAATAAATGGTTTCAATTAAATTATAAAAATTCACTTAAAATGCCAAAATTAAATTATTTTATTATTTATTTTTAAATTATTTTAATTTTAAAATACACAATTTTAAGTACCGATGCTTCTCATCGTTCATTATAGCTGTTGTTTGACACGTGGCGAAAGAATCCACGTCTTCGGGACAGAAATGGAAATCTCCGGTGAGTTCTTGCAATTCGGTTAGGGTTTGGGTTTCAGGTGATGGAGGCGACAAGGGAGGTCGAGGATTTGCTGGATCAGATTCGACCACCGCGGCTGGAGGACGCTGGTCTCGAAGACTGTGCGCTTCCACCCGAATCGATCAAGGAAGCTTTCCTAAAAGCGGCCACAGCCGTCGGATCACGAGCCGCCTCAATTTTCACGGCATCGGACGAGGAACGGAACGCCTCAGAAGAGGAAGGCCGTTGCACGAACGATCCTTGGCCCAATTTGGGGAACTCGTCCGATACTCTGGTGGGGATCAACGACGGTATTAACCCCCCTCCCGGAGGTTGCGCCGCCAAGAAAGGCGGCGAATTGCCGGATGAGATTGGCGATGAGGTGGTGGCCGGTGTAACTGACGCGGAGGATAAGGTGGTGGCTGGACCGGATGTGCCGGAAGGCGACGGAAAGGCCTGTGTCGATGGCTTACAAGGTTTGAAGATCGGAGGTGGGGCGGAGGACGACAGGGAGAAGAAATCGAAGAACGATGAAGAAGATGAGGAAGAGAGAGAAAATGGAAGACCAATCTTAGCTGAAGCTTACTACGTATGAAATCCCAAACTCTTCTACATCTATATGATCATTGTGATGTGTTTTTCTGTGGAATGGAATGCTTTTTGTAATGCTTTTTTTTTAATTTTAAATTTTTTTGAAGCTGAATCCAAAATTAAGCTGTTCTTAGGCCGTGATTTCGGAATCGTGTTTCTTGTTATTATCGGTTCTGATTTCTGAGTGGAATGAAGTAATCGCCTTGAACCCTTGGCGAGCTCAAGGTAGGCAGCTGCAGTGTGCGCTCTGTTTAGGCCTTGTTTGGTTTTAACTAATAGTATATTTTTCTGTATTTAACTTGAAATTATATATATATATATATATATATATATAAAAGGTTTAAAAAATCTGGCTTTAGAGACTGATTATCAATTAGCTTAATTAGTAAAAGTTTTTTTTTGGGGTAGTTTTTTTGCATTTTTAGTCCAAAAAAAAATTAAATTAATTGAATTCAAATAAGATTGTTTATGTTAATTGATTTGGGAAAAAGTTTATTCTTTGCTTTTGTTTAAATTGCACAGTATTAACTTTTTATATAACTATATAATTAATTGTCATGATTATATATAATTTTCATTGATAATAAATAAATTAGTTAACAGGAGCATGATTGCATTTAAGAATAAATAGGAGTTTATATGTAAAACATTCTAAAAATTAATTAGTATCTTGATTTGAATTTTATTAACTTATTTTTTTTCCAAACTAATTATGCTAAGTTTTTTTTAGTATTTTTAATTAGAAAAAACTAAAAATCTTGGATTGCCAATCAATCCTGTACACTACGTTACTAAAATTTTTGTTCTCTACCTTCTTAGAATTCTAAATAACCCTGTGATTATTTAAGGCACTTGTATTATTGGATTAATTATGGGTTTAAATAAGCTCATTTCAATCCTTCAATTTGGCTATTTTATTATTTTTAATATGTTAATTATTAATATAAAAATTAAATTAATTAACTATATTTAAGTATTTAAATAATATTTTTGCTATTGTTCATTAGAGGAGGACAAACACTGGACCCAACTCATCCCAATATGAAAAAATGGGGCAAAGGCTGAGGGATCAGGACAAGTCAGGCTAGGTCTGCTGACGCAAAATGGCCGAACATAGTTGAACGGACTACAGAAAACAAGGGTCGTCCCCCGATTTAGTCCTTGTCCGGCTATTAATTAGCTCGAGTTTCAGGTGATTAAAGAAAAAACCTAGGTCCAATTAAAAAAATAGTAATTTTTAAAAATATAAGCAATTTGTCTAACGATTTTAATTTGGAGTTATTTCATTCATTTAAAATCTTCAATTTGCGAGCTGTCAACATTTAATTATGAGTAATTTCGGTATAATAAATAAAAAACAGAATTTAATAAAATATTAATTTTAAATTATAATTTATTTTTAATTAAATATCTTAAGTAGAACTTAAAACCAAAATCTCCACAAAAGAACCGAAGTAGTCACAGGTAGGAAGAGTTTCATTACTTTGGGCCTTTTTGGGTTAGCTTTAAGTTTTTTTTTTTTTTTTGGTTGTAAAAAGTCAGCTTTCAAAGCGGTACTGTTTAGTTTGAAGCGTTTAGTTTGAAGAAAAAATTTAATTTTTTTTTATTTTTTAATCTAAAAAAAAAACAATACATATCTCAAACACCTTAACTTTTTTTTTAAAAAAAAAATACTATAATAATATCTTTATATAAAAAAAACGTTAACTCTACTCAAAAAAAAAAATTATCTTACCAATATTTCAAACACAACTTTAAAAAGTAAAAATAAGAATATTTTAAATATTTTAATAAAAAACAAAAAAATAAAAAAATAATTATAAAAAATTATCTCAAATAATTTAATTTTTTATTTTTTATTTTTAAAAAAAATTAAATTTTTTAAAAATTAAATCAATTATTAAGTGATGAGTAAATGCTAGGCGACTATACGTGCTAAGTACATAATACAACATAATAATATTTTGAACACATGATTAAATTAATTTATTAAATTAAAGAATTAAATAATATAATATAGTTATAAGTATTAATATAATGACATTTACCAGAATTTTATTTATATTTAATACTTATAAAGGTTATTCTAATGCTAATTTAATGGATTGTTGTTAAGAGTCTGATTATGGCGGACTGAGTTTTAGGCCCTAAAGCGAATTTTTAAAATAGTTCTCTTTCAGAATTTGAAATTGAATTAATTTGTTTATTATTTATTTTTTAAAAATCTAAATAAATAATTTTTATTATGCGTTATGATTTTATCTATATAATCTGTAATTTAAGAAATCTCAAACTCTCAATATTTGCTACTCAAAAAATAAATTTGTGAAAAATTTCAAAAATTTAAATAACCTGCTACTTAAAAGATTTAGATAATTTGCTACTAAAAAAATTATCACTAACATCAACACAACTAATTTGTGAAAATTTATAATTATCAATTAAAATAATATTTATATAGTCAATGCATTTTACAAGTTATAAATATGGATATTAACATATATATTCAGACTTTAATATTCAACACATACAAAAATTAAATATCAAAATCTCCATATAAAAAAATTTTCATTCACACGTAAAAAATTCAAATTCTCATAAAATTAGTTTTAAAAAAAATTTGCTAATAAGAACTCGTTATTAAAAGACTCTTTATATGTTAATTTATATATAAAAATTTATATATAAATCTATACAAATACTTAAAATTTTTGAGACTCTAAACTTTTATCTAAAATTTGGTGCCTAAAACTATGGTTTTAAGGGCCTTAAGTCAAAGTTGGGCATGATGCTAATAAAAAAAGTTAATACTAATATATTTTTAAAAGTAGAATCTATTACTTTCATTAATATTAATATTTTTTGTACAAATATA